>JAQFYZ010000146.1:0-65091 GCA_034695085.1 Cylindroiulus punctatus | reverse complement strand
TAGCATCTTTGTAAATTTTGTTACTGTTTTTCCAGCCCCCTCATTGAGTTGAGAAAATTTGAAAAAACCCACTAAACTATTTAAAATTTTGCTTGAAAAATCGCATTTAGAGTGCCTCAAAACTCATAATCTTGCTTCCCATTTTTAAAAATTTTCCGGGGGAGGACCCCCGTACCCCCCTCTTCCTTGGGGGGTTTTCCATACCCCCCAAACCCCCTGGTGGGCCTACCACTCAAACATCCCTCCAACTAAACTTCCATGTCACGTCACTGGGGGGTGGGGGCGCATATTCTCAGTTTTGCCTAGGGCACCAAACAGTCTCGAGCCGGCACTGCGTGAATGTAATGCACAGTACGTGAAAATTACTAGATAAATATTCCACACACATGAATAAATGAAGGGCGCTAAACCATGGATAACGTTGTACAGATGTATGTGTTATGCTGAGTTTTACAGGTACTTTCAACGTTATGGTTTTTCACCCTTCAAAGGTGATTCTACACTGTATTAGATTCTAATGGAAAGTAGACAAAATCTCATAAGTACATGCAGTAAATTTGCTGTCATTTACATATACATGCACACGTTAAGATGTGCCGATACCGAGGCTCAATGCACGAGTGCTATGTGTGCAGTTTATAAGGAAAGTGTAAGAACCTTCATTATTCGTTGGAATTAAATCAGTTTACATTCGGAAAAGGGAATGGCAGGAGGAGCAACATTTGCAAACGTTTATGATTATGCACCGAATGGACCATTTGCTCCCTGACATTGATGTCAGTCCATCAGTGTCGCCAGTATCCCCATCATGTAAGTCTGTTATCAGACTTGTCAGCAGTTTTAATTTCACAGCGAATGCAACCTAGAACCATTCGCTTGAAGAATTGGCGATGCAATGACGATAAAACGTGCCTTTTCTAGCCATCCCAACCCACTGTCAGAATTGAACTTCAGGTGGGCCTTGCGCGCGATGTCAGAAACCCCATCTGTCATGCCCTGGCAGCCATTTAGCCCTCTACCCTCTTTAAATTGTCCTCAGCCTCTGCCCTTTTAGGACACCCTATCCGCTACTTGGCTTCTGGACAATGGGCTCTGTACCACTCCTCTCGAGGTTGCCATCTCTTCGGTTTGATTTACAGGCCAAATAATTAAACCGGGTTCATCTTCTGCCTTCCCCGGACCTGGCGTATAATAAGAACATGCAGCCAAGTTATCTGTTGACCGCGAAAGACTGCGATCAATTGTTAATGGTCGCACGAGGTGTGGATGACACCACCCCAGGACAGATTTAACCATGTCCCAGATAGCGTTTCGCACCTACTTCCATACAGGTGTTGCAAACATCTGTTGTCCACTCAAAGATGCTCTAACGACGCCCCTCGGGCCGGATCTGGAGATGAAAGGACGCCCCTCCTATCTGGGATTAAACCATTTGCTACGCCCGGGGCAATGGTCATCTCATTGTCACCTTTAGGTCCTAGCGCCAAATGCCCCTGATGACCAGGTACCAGTAGATGATCCTCACCCAAAACGTGTGCATTGGAAGATTGCTGGCCAACCGTACTCTGCTAACCGTTAAATCCTCATTAAAATATTACCTCATCAAGTAGCCTGTTTTTGCCATCAAGGTGCATAGGTCGGAGCAAATGTCACCAATTGAAAATTATTGCAAATGATCCCTTTCCAATTGATCTGGAAGGCTTTGCCAAACCGCAGTTTATACTGGCTTGTCATATAACTTGCTGAAGAGGCCTGTATAGGCTAGCAGCGCTGCAGCAGAAAACACGAATTGTTTTATGTGGCCCCCACTTCTGTTCCCAAATATTTATTGCCGGATGACGCTGGAGGATTGTTGTTTTATACCTTTTCGTTCTGAAAGGAGGGTATGCGCCGTTGAACTTTACACATTCATGTTTCTGGAAATAGTATACAGGTACATGGACTGCACGACATTTTGGACGTTGAATTGAAGAATTTTGAAAGTTTTGAATTGTGGATTTAGGATACATTCAGGATACAAGCTTAGACTTGCTCGAGTCTTACCCAGGTCCACTTGACATTTGGGTAAAGAAATTTCGATGCAAAAAAATAATATGGGCAATGACTATTCCATATTCATTCCATAAAAGCATACTTGTTCTGACAAGTTTGGCTACTAAATCCTGCCATTTAAACCACTCAAAATAATGATGGATTGCTTTAAAATTACAACCGATACACGCATTTAATTGTTTCCTCACTGTTTCGTGTTAATTCCTACGAGTTTTCATTTTTCTGCCATTTGACGATGTAGGTGTTTTTTTAAAGGAGTGTTCAGAGTAATGACTGACCATTGCTTGGCATTTTAAGAGCTTGAGTCACGGTTATGGGGGGAGGGGTTCAAGCAGCACTTATAGATCCACTCAATGACCTCTTTTAACTGGACATTCTGAACGATACGCCTGTGGTTTTTTTTTTGTTTTTTTTTTGCATTTTACAAAAAATATAACAGATATGGACTTTAAAATACAGAGGACTCCTTCCTTCCATTCGCCCACACGCATTGCCATTCGAATTTCACACAAACGTCATGTAATTTTTTAAGCGCTCATTTGTTTTATCAGTTTCATAATTTAATTTGTTTTCGGTCTCGCCAAGATAGAGCTAGAAAGAAAAAAAAACCGAGAGGGATATGCTTTTGAGGTACAAGGTGGGCGAGTTAGTGTCCATGACAGGGGATGGCCATTAGTGATCGAGTTGGACTCCATGAATATTCAAAGCTCTACAGCACTTCGAACAGTAGCTGATTTTTACGAGGAACATACATTGTACATGTACATGTACATACAACTCATTTGGCGTAAATGGGTACTCTGGGGCCCCTGTCAAATAAGTTTGGCCAAGAGTGCTCTTCTACGTGTCCTCTCAACTAGCGCGTTGTTGTGCGTGCCAAAAAGGTGCATGTCTCTTTCTGGAGCAAATGGGCTAAATGTGTAGGGGCGTCGCCAGGGGGTGAGTCACTCATTTCCAGGTGTCACCGTTTGAAAGTCCGTTAAACGCGGGACATTTCTTGAGTTGGCCAACTGAAGAAAAGATCCCCCCATTCAGGATTTTCGATTTACATTTGAAAAGCCCGGAGAAAAGGGTAGGGCTTTTGAAAGCAGAGCATGGGAAAGCATCAAAAGGCTTCCCAAGGCATAAAGTACCAGTAGCAAAAAATAGACCCGTTTTCAATGGGCCAACAAACACAAGGAAAACTTTTTTGGATCGAGCTTTGCCTTTTAAGCTACGTAGAAAGACTTGAGAATTGGATCGGATCTTTTTTGATCGGGAAAAACCCTTTTTTATTTTCCATGTAGCGTCCTCTGGCCTCAATATTGGCCCATGGATATTCTCAATGCATGCTTTTTACCATAATATGACGCGCGTTGTTATTTTTAACTAAAAACCGGTATGTACCAATCACATCAATGAAAGGACTCTCCAACAATCACTTCGCATATTCAAATTCTCATCGATGGATGCTTTCGCCGCGGCGAAATACAGGTCGTATATACAATGACCTGTACCATTTAAACGTGAGATTTGCCAATGTAGGCACACTGATTAAGGTGTTGAAAGCCCGTCCTTAGACAAACATAACTGTAACAGTTCTCAAAGTTATTTTGGAAACAATGTTCTCCAAAGTTTGCTCACATTGAAAAGCAAATTCAAGTGCATAAAACAAAGTATACAGCTGCATTTACTGCTCAATGACTTTCCCTCTTTCCATTGCGAAATAAACATTATCACGACGACTTTCCACTAACAAATCGTGTAAATAATACAGTACATTGAGCATTCCACTGCCCTATTGTTTTGATTATTGATATCTACATGCTTGAATGATAGTAAATACTGCGAATGGTGTGAAATGCTTTATAAAACGTATTATATATTAAATTATAACAGACAACGATGCTCTTGAGAAAACTATATCAGACATACAGGAAACGTTCATGTTCGGCAAAACTGGACATTCCTGCGAGCTTAGATGTACACAGAATTTATTTGGAGCAGTGACTTTCTTCTTATTTGGAGCAGTCTTTCTTCGCATTGAATCAAGAACGATATTTTCTCGAAAACTCGCGCAGAAAATTGTTCCCGAACAATACCCAGTAAATCTTTCGGAGGAATTTAGGCGGCGTAAAAACGGGCAGCATTCTTCCCAGATTTGCAATGGTACTAAATTTCTTAGCAGAATTCCACTTCTGGGCATTGAGGAAGAATATGTACATTACAATGGGCAGCAAAATTAACGCAATTTTCTTCCATTCTGAATCGTTTACAACCTGAACCATTTCCTCGTGCCATCAATTCCATAGTTTCGTCAAAATATCCAGGACCACAATGGCCCTCCATGACGACCCCCACCCAGCACCCACGTGACGTCAGAGCACCAGAGTTACAAATCACATTCAGGGGGTCACCCGTGTTGAACAGAGGTCGGCTGGTTCAACATTCTCTAAACGCTGGTATCGGTGCATAGATGATGGTGACGGATCGCCAGTCCACTCCCCAAATCATAACCAGTTACCAGCCTTTCCACCATTATCAACTGCATTTTTTTTTTCTCCAAATCCTCCTGTCCTCCTACGCAACGATGTAACGTGCGATCACATTTGAGGTGTGTGTGTGTAGCACGCAGTGCACAGGAGGCTATATGAAAAGAGTAGACTGACTTATTGGCGCATGAAGGTACAGGTACACCGAAACGACTGATGCCCAAAGGCCTGTCTCGTTGCGTAGTCCATGTCTTGTACCGAGTTAATTATCCGAACATTGCAGCTACAGATGGCAGATATGGCCGTGTCAGTAATTCGTATAATTGCGGACATGCAGCCTATATGGCGCTGAACTTATTAATAAGGCTGCACGATTTCTATTCTCAGCAATGCCCTAAGGTTCTGATTTCGTCCTCTCGCATGCGATTCGAAACAATTTTCCGAGCTCGAGGTCTACGTTCGAGAGGTTTTCTTTTTTCGAGGAAGTTGAAATTGGCTGAACTGATGCGCTGAATGCCACTTTGTTTTTCGCCTTTTTAAAGGGCAGACAAATTGGGAGCTATGTCTACGGCCTGCTCCATTCATTATTATGGACTGCATGCGGGCATTCTGCTCGCAGATGTACCCCTGCTATAATCCTAATTGTTACCTATTGATAGCTGTTGCAATAATAATAGGGAAATTGCCGTGTCACGCTCGGGTATGAAGACCTACTGCAGGACTCAGGAAGTGCTGTCTAGCTTAGGGATATCGCGGGAGTTTCGATAATTATCTAATGCCCGAAGAAAGAAACGAGGAGTCTCTTGTTTCGCTCCAATGTCTTAATTTATCGAAACCGAGGAGAAATTGCTGGTAATCACGCCTGAAATCCTGGTGCCGCCCATCTTCAAATGCCATGGCCATAACAATGAGTAAATAAAGAAAGAACAGTCAAGAATATTACGTATTAAATGCTTTAGTGCGTCAGCTTCAGCGAGTTAATGATTACTTCAGCTCTTAAGATTGTGTAGTTGAACATGGAAAATGTTATGCTGTTTGGTGCAATTTTATAAGATTCTTCCATGTATTGGAAGCCATTTTGATTCTGCAATGGTTGCACCGCTCGATCGGGTGCTACAATAACCATAAATACAGATGAAAGAACTTCATCTAAGTCCATCCGTGCTTAATTTCCAGGTTCTAACATTTATGGTTTGGGAGATCTATGTACATGTATGCATAATGAGGAAATGTGACAAATTCATATCTTAGTACTGGAGTTTTCTCACTAAAATATCTCCTAAAGTTGCATAAAAACGAGCATTGCAGTAGAATATGACACTTGGTTTCTAGCCAAAATTGGTCATCCTCTTGCAAATCAGAAGGTATAAACAAGAGAGAGCAGCAGAATAACAATGCTATTAACTAGCCATTCGGGTTTCACTTTTTTGAGTTGAGAAGTCTTCATAAACCACCTTCGAAACAACCTTTATCTTGGTTGTTGGTCTATATGTAAAGGTTACGCCTATAGACTTTGAAATTAGTCGGAAAAAGCGTAGGTGGTAAACCTAGTGTAAAGTTCATGGTAGTTCGCACGTGTACCGTTATGTTCAACTTGAAAATATTTCACAAATGTCATAAAAATAAGGACGACGAGATGGGGGAATTCAGAATGGCGATGTTTCACCATCTAAGTAGATTCGTGCTGCAATTTTAAATTACATCAGACTATTAAACTTCTACCTGTGCAAACGTGCTTCTACGTGCCATAGAGCTGACCAAATGAACAGAAAAAACTGCTCCTAGTGGAATTTGTTTATATCGAATTACTGAATTTACTGAAAATTATTGACCTCAAGCTCCACTTACAATGTTTTATTGTAACGGATTTCACTGTGCTAAATTAGTAGATCTGCAGAGGCCGAGAAAACTAATGAAGTCTTACCAAACTCTAGGTGTGCATGGTACCCAAATAGAAAACTTCAGAACACCTAATATAATCGACAATTAGTCGTTAAGTCGACAAAGTGAGTGCTAATCACCAGCGTCAATTAATTAAAACACGTATGTCCCTTGTCTAAATTCCGTTTAAATTAATGTCCAAAATTCTACCATGTTCCCAAACCCAGTTTTCAAACAGAAAATCTTTAACTGCAAGTCTTTTGAAAAGTTTTTTTTTGAAAAGCATCATCTACTGTTAAACTTGGCGCGCAGTTAACCAATGACTGAACTTGGCTAACGCCTTTGACCCTGGTTAACTCGAAGATCACGCGCTAGATTTAAACCTGAACCAACTCCTCATTAAGCATCACTTCGCAAAATGCTCAAAAATTGGTATTACATTTCACATCCCACTCGTGCATCTTAATCTGCGTCGGGCAAGTACAGGGTGTATTTCTTTAATGGGAAACATAGGCCTACTCGGCACAAAACTAAAAACCATCACCAAAGTCGAAAGTTTTGACATGTTGGCGAGTTGGTCCCAGCATGGTGGTTCAGAAACGGTACGAAACAACTACTTACCAGCTTTGGGCACGTCCAGCCTGCACCCGACGAAATCGCCATGCTCAGGGTGTGCGTTATGGCGGGTTGGCTTTTTTTTCAAAAGTTGCAGCGAGATGCATCCGGTGGTACAGTCGATGATTTCATATGAAACTAAAGGCCAGCATCGGCGTGTGTAAGGGGGAGCAGTAAGTGGCCAGGTGAAAGGAATAGTTCATTTCTCCTTGTATGGAAGGTAGGCTCGCCGAATTGCAACAAAGAAACTGGCAGGACAGTACGTATCGTGGTCCACACCTTCCCTTCATTGGCCATTCCGCGAAAAGGAGCCAATAGCTTAAAAGAAAGATGGCTTTCGGAATGGGGCAAAACTTCACAAAAAGGGGTCATTTCGGCCTTGACCGTTCGAATGACCATTGCTAATAGCAACCCCCTCCCGCTGGGTTTCCACTTCACAGAAACATTCTCTGCTCTGCTCACCTGTGGAACTCATGCTCAATTGTTGGACACTGGGCTTCCAATTTCCTTTGTGCCTCGCATTTTCTCTTCAAAAAGCTCCAATTCTATGGCCCCGGACTCGGGAGGTTTTATGTTTATTACCGGTGCCGAATTGTTGGAGCTCATCGGGCGAATATTATATCTAACGACCTTCTTCTGCACCAGGCTGTTTTTGACCATTCTGGCTATTAACATTCCTATTGGTTTTAACGTCTGCTTTATCACTTTCTTTTCTCCCAGTGTGTCTTTCAGCAAAGAATGTATCAGGTTCTCGTCTTCGCTGTACTCGCATTATTTGGAATTCTTTCTGCAGACTGTTCAAGTAACTGATGTTGCTGAAGTCAATAATTGCCTCATGTACGATATTCAATTCTGGAGAAAATTCCGATGGCGGCCAATAGGGAACGTACGGAGGAAGCTTTCTTAAAATTTGTTTTATGTAGCCCAAACAGGAGCGCCGTTGTCGACTTGTCGTGGTCCTCGTGGACCTTTAAAATCACCATTATAACATCCATGATTGGGTGATCCCTCACTTGCTGCCTGTGCAGGGTGATTACAAATAATGGTATCGGATTCAATAATTCACAATAAGTAAACTTTTAGTGAATATAATGATCACAGCTCACGTGCATATGCATAGAAGCCCCTTACAAAAATGTATCTTTTTAGTTGAATCATGGTATGCAGAAGGTATTAAGGTATCTTTTAGATTGATTTTATGTATTTTTGAGGTATCTCTTCAACAATCTTAGAAGGTATATTTTAGGCAGTTCTGAGGTATCCAGAAGGTATCTTTACTTCTATATACCTTAGAACTACCTAATTAACCTCATTAACCTTAGAAGATATCTTTACCTTCTAAGGCTAATGAGGATATACACCTCTAATAGGTAGTTTTTGCACCAAATCACACTTAAAATCTATCTTCGAAGATATATGTACCTATTTGAAAGTAAATAGATACATTAAAACACCTTACAGATACCTCCAGATTTTTGTAAGGGAGAACTAACTCTCCTGAGTTTTTTTTAGACATCTATAGTCTGTTCATCAGTTCTCAATATGTGCTTTCCAAGTCGTAAAAATCCATTTTTCAACTCAGCTCCCTCTATCATTGAAACGCAGAAACATTTTACCACTAGAAATTGAAAAGAAAATCTGAGTTGCTTGTTCGATACGGGCACGTGTATCCAAACTCGATCACCATGTCTCTAATACAATGAATTACCACTGCAAAAAATTACCAAGCCACTGCAATCATTTATAATCGCCCTTCTAAGTTCGAAAGTTCTATTTTATTTAAATTATTAATTCTGTAAGAAAATTCGGAAAATATTTGTTTATAGGCCATTTGTCTACGTATTAACCTTATTCCATGATGGGAGTAAAATACGGTTTTCAGGAATGGGTTTTAAAAAGAAAGTTTCCCAATTTTTAAAAGAAGTCGAAGATGCTGAAAAAGTTTCACGATGATATACAGTACATGTAATTGCTGTGCATTGCATGATTTTCAAAGGCAGCAGAACTTAACACGCGGAAGGTGATGCATAACGGCGAATTTAAAATATCCGCAATTTTTGATTCGTGATTACATGTATGCAAGTCAGTTTGTGCCAACCAATGCAATTGCGATGGTAACAATAATACCAATGGAGTAGTCTTACGGGTCGTGTATCGATTAATTTACGATGTAACTTAATATTTCATGTTGTTTACTTTGTTTTATTTGAGATGCGAAATATAATGCTGAGCGCAAGATTGATGAGATGTCAAAAAACAATATTTGGATTAGTGTGATATGCCAATCATTGTCGTCTGTAATGCCACATTCGTCCTGTGTATCATTTCAGCATTATCACGATTCCCCAAAGCTTACCACTGCTTCAAACGTTATTAATACCATTATGGTATTCGTCACGAAAAAAAAAGGGATTATTGCAATATGTAATTTTTACCGATCACGTTCTTTTGTATTCGTAACGTATAAACTGTATATACAGGGTGGGCCAGAAACATTTAAAAACGTTTGCCACGTAAAAGTGTTTGTTCATCAGAAGATTTAATTCTTCATTAAACGATTTGTTACGTGCAAATCTGGTAGGGCCAAAGTACTCGTAATGCGCTAACTTCATTCCATAAACTGAAAGCGAGTGCCATTTTCTGGAAATAACAATAGACGGAAATGCAACTTACCGTTTTGTGAGTGATGTCGAGGGTTTAAATTTACCTGACGTTGTATTTTAAAGTTTGCTTGCCAATTTTCCCAGTGCAAATAATATGCTGTGCAAGATTGCATTAAAAGTTCAATATTAGCATCATCATCATCTTAATTAGATTAACAATTTTGCTAAAAACTACACTTTCATTAAAAATTCGGGATTTATACCCGTATATTTCCCAAAACCATCAATAATTCACAACCGAATGACTATTTCGTTTTGGAATCTTTTAATTAATATAACAAATTTATTGAGGCATGAAGTCAGTAGACTTGATGAGGAATTACAATTTTACAGAATTATCGTAAATGCCCCATAAATGCTATACGAACTCGGCGAAAGCTGCATATTTTCAATTTTCATGAATTTTTGATTTGTGCAGTTTCGTCACACACTTAATGAAAAATGATTCAAGTGAAAGTATTTCAATATTATTAAAGCTTTTAATTTCTCAAAATTCGAAATGTGTGATTCGTGCTTGCTCGTCGAAGACATTTCACAAAGACATACAGTATATCGAACGCACATTTTTGCAAATTTACTTTTATTTTCACTGGTTCATTGGACAATATAACTTGCTGTTGGAGCTTTAATGGGCATATTAAACTGATTGGGATGTTCGTAATTTTATATAACAATGGTATTATTGGCAAAACCATAAACGGGTGTGTCCAGTTGGGAAGTTAATGGCGCGTGAGTCACCCTTTCGCGATTATTATAAATGACAAAACTTCACACTTTGTTAAGACAACTCCCTATCTTAAGCAGCTTTCTTATATTCGAGTCTTTCTGACTCCCACGCAGTCATAACATTGAAAATGCTTTTAAAACTGAATTTAAAAATTAAATGAAATCCTTACCTTGTTCAAATTAATACGAGGTTACGAGAGTTCAAAACTCTGAAATGAAACATTTTTCCTTCAAAGATGTGAAGTCTTCCATAGCAGTTTGTCATTAGCTGAAAGCGAAGGTGTAAGAAGCGCGTTTAAAATCCCTCGAAATAATAGTAAACAAAATGCAAAATTAACTCTTATTTTAAGAATGAAACTTGCCTTTATAATAAATCGAGCAATTACAATAGTATAGTTATAAGTGGACTCTTTAGAAAGATTTTTCTAATGAGCCGCTTGACTATATATATAGACAAGAACTGCCATGTAGAACTGATGTCAACTCTTATCCTTTATAGGCCGGGACTAGTGCAATATTGATGAAATAAAAAACATTGCCCCCAGATCCTTGCCTATCCAGAATAAGGATATTCTTTCAACAAACATTCCTGGTAAAGTTGCAGTATGACAAGGACAGTTTAATTTCACGTGAAAACAATTACCGATGACTTCTCAAAACTCATAGCGATGACAACATTCAAATCTGCCTGCTTTGAGTTTTTTTTAACAGTAAATATTGAGAGCATAGGTGTCTGCTACAGCTAAATGGTCAAACTTGCATTCATATGCGGTGAATGTGTCACCCTCACAGGTTCCGGGTTCACTGTATTGTCTTAAATTCTATATTGTACGTATAGCTTTTGCCTGAGTTTTATAGCAGCATTTCATTATAATCTCATAAATAATAGCTGAAATGTTTTTGTTTAATTGGGATGACAAATGAACAGCGGAACAACTAAACGTGTCAACGTAAAATTGTTTGGATCAAATATGTGAAAGGCTTTGGCATTTACATGTAAGACAACTTCATCTGTACCGGTATATGTAACTTAAAAATGACGAATATTAACTTTTTTAATTTACTACTATTTCAATTCTACAAATCAATATTAACGGCATGTTGATATCCAATCTTGACAGTTGGTTAATAATTGAATAGACATTTATGCATTGCGGTGATCTTAAATTGTAAAATAAACATGACTTGAGCTGGGGAATCTGGTTCAATTTAACTTTTGACAGATATACGAGGATTCTGGCTTGACACATTTTAAATCGTTTGGATAATTAGAAAATACATATTTGCTATAATAACAATACGAGCGTAGAATGATGATGAGTTATCAGAATAACGAGTATCAGAATAATGAAGACCTTTAATGAATTGTGGCTGTTGCATCAGTATTTGAAGTAATTAGAACGACCCTCTAATTATACAATTGCCTACATGGGAATGCGAGAACCCTCATGTCGCTCAAATAATTAAGCTTATTTTTGATGCGATTGAAGGAGTTGGTTATATAGAAATTGCTATTCTGATCAAGTTATTACTAATGAGTAACGACTAAATTTCCAATCGTCTAAAATAACCTTTTGAATCTTACGCAATTTCAAAACTGGTTCCATGCTAAAGGTGTTTACTTAAGTAAACACATAAATACTATAATACATTTGAAGGAGTTTCTATTTGCAATAAAAGCAGTCATGCGAGAGCTATACGTTTAACGTGTTATTTAAACGTATAATAATCGAAGAAATCATTGCTAGACAAACTGCTAGTTGTTTATCTAGCACATATAGTCAACTATGACGAAATCTAAAATTTGGGACAGTGATGGACAATGAATACAGCTAAGGAAGAAATATATCGAGGTGTCCAGGACAGGACAACCCACGCTTATACATGTACATGGATCCTGTGGGGTTTACACTTCGTCCCTGATTTGAGATATCTAATCAAGCTATCATGCAAATAAATGTTTTGTTTGATAGCTTACCTTGTAAACTTTTTATCACGGTGTTCAAGCTTTAAAAATGAGTGTTTATATAAAAAAATTGCAAAAATAAGGGAAGACAATCGAGAATTTTTTTTCGTTATTTTTGCAATTTTTTTATGCAGAGTTTTTATGCATGGATGCTTAATAAGATAGTAAAGAAAATATTTTATCATCTAGTATATTCAAAGAGGTCTGCATGTGTTCAATATTTTCAATTAGAATCCGTCATGCGTAAAATATAGCTATAGATTGGAATCTAATTTAATATCACGATGAATAAAATATTGAAGTCAATCTTAATACAATTAAGGCGAGTCAAAAAGATGGGTACCATAGTACCACTGATGGTGTTGTAAAGACTTTCATCCAAACTGCAATTTCCTTTAAATAAAGTCGTATTGCCATGCTCAATTTGCTTGATGTTGTCTTGCCCATATAAGTGGTAACATATTTTTCAGTCATTCTGTCTGTATACTGAAAGACGTTCATTGTGAAGTGTATAGCACTTCAACATTTAATATTAAAATTAGATCAAGAGACAAGATTGATTGTTTTAGTTTAAAGGAATTGAAATGTGCTTGCAGTGCCATTCATCGTTTGAAGTCAGACGATCACCATCAAAACGATAAAATCGGAAAAACATATTGACAATCATTCTTCATCTAATTTCGATGCTGGATGCGCCTTTATGAAATTGTATGTCCATTATATGAAAATTGACGTGTTCACAATTTCATCATTTCGTTATTGACATGTTCATAAATTTTAACTATATAGGCGCTTGAGTATGGCCACAACTTATATGTGATGTTATATTACAAATTGTACCACAGACTAAAAACAAATTTTCTACATTACTCTGTTTTGTTATATATTGTGGACGCCTCTCGAGAAAATTTCTTGGGTGAATTTAATACGTTGATGTGGCATTTCATCGATGGGTATATGATATACGGGTCCGTAATGATATCAAGTGTTTTAGCTGTTCTGTCATACACACATTTCTTCAAATGTTGGAGATATTACATCATCAGTACCAATTGCCAATATTTACACAATGTCCTCCCATCGGTTATGCATGCTTTTTAACTTGGGGCTTCCTGTCCTTCGCTTTCTTGGACATACATGCATTTGTTGAAGTTTTCATCTTCTACCACAGATTGCAATATTTGGTAATAACCTATAACCTTCCCTCTCCTCGACCACCTCCCAAAATGCGAACCACTGATGTCCGCCATCCCCCACCTGTATCAGAACTGCATTGTTATGGCATAGCTTCGAGAAAGGTAAAATATCATCGACTTGCCCACGCCGACCTCGGATAATGTCACCGTACGAGTCTTTGACCTTGATTTGGTGATTACACCGTTTTTCCCTGGATCGCTTCAAACCTGCTTCGGAGCTGAAAGGATCTGTTTCACCTGGAAATTTCGCTGACCCGCATGAGATCCGGCGAACAGTAAATTTGGGTTCCATGACATGGAAGTTGGAAGATATCGTTGGTAAATCGATGGCGCTGAATTTCAGAGCAACCCATATTGGCCCAGATGTGCATCGTTGCGAGTCATTGTTCAATTAAAACCCGTGCAAGTGCAGCAAGACTGCCTACGCGACAATTAGCTGCGTGACATCACTTTTTAAAATATTAATTTGATACTATGAAATTATTAATTTAGCGGTCGTGGGTAGAAAAAGCGTTGAATGACGTTCGTCACGACTTCGGGCACATCTGCGATGTTACGAGCCAATAATGACAGTAACGAGCCGAAGGATGTTAGCCATCATCATTGACGACATCTGCGTGGGCGTCGAGCGGATGATCAGCAATGCAAAATGCCACAGTCACTGGATTTCCACTAATTCCGAGACTATCTTTAATCGGACGGATCTGGCACAGACAGCAGGCTTGCGCCGCGAGATAAGAAGCGCCAGCAACTTAAGGGTCATCAAACCACGTGTCCAGCTGATACAATTTACACTTAAAGGGCAAATACCAGCTGGCATTATGCGCCCGTGCGAAACTTTTAATTACGGTCTTACCGGTGTATTCCTTCGTTTCCCGTATGGAAATGTGCTCCGAAACTTAACGATGGGGTGTTTGCATTGCCCCGGGGAAAATTATGGGGGAACGAGATGGCGTTTAATAGAAAAAAGGTAAAAAGTGGTTGCTGGTTTTGCCCACATGCAGTCGCGTGCTGTGCTTAACACCTGTCGTTTCCGTAGCTACACACACCTATTATCATTATCATTATTATTATTATTATGATTATTACTTTACGCCTATTGTTCATTTTTTTTGTTTTTGGAGATCAACGACGCTTATTTCTTCGATGTTTTCTGTTCTTGCTACGTTACTTGCAACATTCGTTAGTCATGATATGCATGTCATTCTGTGTCTCGCTACATGTAAACATGGCAACACGAGATAGTTGAGTATAAGAAGATTAATTGCAGCTTTGATGGACGTCTTTTGTGCGTCTTACTCAGTCAATAATACTGTCAATTTCAACAATATACCTGCAGTATATAATTGTGATCGTAATGCCGTGATTGATGTTTCATTATGATCACTGACGAATATCCCAATGTTTGGTAAATTTACTACCGGAATCGAAATGTTGACAGTAATACTTACACGGTAAGGTGCACATTTGCGTCATCATCAGTAGGGTGGACTAGTGCACATGTATTTCAAGGATGACATAACAAGGATCCTCCTACAGGTACTGTAGTCCTTTCGACTGGTCCTGTATTGGCAGTATTGCAGTACTGAATGAAGCATACAACTATGTGCGTAAAAAGAAATGCTCATCAGGAAAGCTATTGCCACCGTGTTCATTAGCGGTACAGTTTGAAATGAAAATTACACGGTGCAATATATCGTCATGACTAAAATTGTACAGACTTTGCATAAAACTTGAATTGGATGCCACTGAAAGGCCATTTATTAGACGTGTAGGTCAGATGCACCGCCCCGTTGGTTCACACAATCTGACTCCGCTCGTAAAACTACCCAATTAATTTTAAATTAATTTGAAACTCGATATATCATAATGGCTCATTACGGCTCGGTTGACGATGCTGGGGCCACGCGATATGTCCGGCAATTTTTGATCGATTTGCACCGAAATCACCAACTGTGGACCCCACGCACACGACATAGACATTCGGATTATTCTGACCGAGGCCTAACTGACAGGCTACACTCGTCGATTAAATTGCCACTTGTGCTTATCTGCAGTCAGAAAATCTAGCCTTCGCTCGTACAAATGTTAAGAAGCAGCTGAAACGTCAAAACTTTCGGCGTGTTTATTTTGGAGTCGTACCAAGAAATCAGTTCGATGCATTGCAGGCTCGGTTCAAATTTTGTAGCCGAATTTCCATACAGGTCTACGGTACAAATTGTTCCAACTTACCCGCGCTGTGGTGGACCACTCGTTTTACCTGTCCTACATGACCGGATCTGCGCTGAAGGTGAACTGGAAAAAGTAGCGCAGTAAGGTACGCGGAATACCAAATGGCGAATGCGAACCAGCGACACGCTGCCATAATGTAGCCAAATAGCCCAAAGGGACTGGCACAAAAAGTTTCCCCTCCTGGAGCAACCTGCAAATGTGTCCGATGAGGTGCACCAAAGGTTTCGATTTCATTTTGCTTCTGCGTATCCTCGAATTTCCTACTCCAAGGTCTGAAACCGCATAATGTGGACTATTGTGAGCGAGGAGCAGCCTAGTGCCAGTCAAACTACAACTTGGTGTTGGCACTTTTTTATTTCTCCCCTTCAATGCTACGCCAGAATCGAATTGAATTAAAATCATGAATCACTCGCGGACGTCACTTTTTCCTAACCACACCTTTCAACGCTTGTTTCGACCAATGGCGCGATAATTAATGGCCTAACGAAGAGCCAATTGCGAAGAAACTTAGAAGTTCATTAATAAAAATACACTGTGTAGTAGTTTTCGATACTTTGTATGTTGAGTCTTGAAAGCAGCTACATGTACACCGAATTGTACAGTACGCCTGCACATCATGCATAATTTTGCTAAAACTACTCGAGCTTACAGAATGCATGTCCGGACAAGTTTTATTGTAACATTGATGTGACATTGGTCTAGGCCAGTCGGGTCTAGGCAGACGTCCGTTTAGATCTTCAAGGAGGAAATCCTTGTCATCTTTTAAATTACATAATCGACTGATTTAGTTTTATCCTGGCTATGATAAGCAATGGCATCATAATACGCGTGTGCCATGGGCATTGACAAGTCAAATCGATTTCGCATTTCAAGTGCGTGTTCCTAGTTTCGTTATTTGTTATGCGCTGGTCCAGAGTTATGCTAAACCTTGTCAACGACATGAGCCACCCATCAGCCACTCCAAATCGATTGCCGTGAGAAGATTCCCGATTAGGAATATGAAAACGAGAAATTATTTAGCAGATGATAGCACTGGACGTTTTCTCATAACAGAATATTACTCTTGTAATATTACTTGTTGGAGTTTATCGAACTCTTGCAACGCGCTGTAATTTTGATTTAAGAGTATACATACTCGTAGACGATAGCTACTAATTCGTGTATAATAAATCTTCTGTTATTATAAAAAAATTATAAGAATTTAGTATGATAATTTTCGCCATTTATTGGAACGTGCATGATTAAACAGTGTGGATTAAGGGCATGCAAATATGTGTGTGTATATGTGTATGGAAAGTTTTAGCATGGAGTTCGGTGATTCGTTTGAATTAAGGCATGTGTTGGTACAGTGAACATATGAACAGGAAATCAAAATACAATGTACAGTGTAAGCCTACATGTAACTCTTTTTATGAGCGCACTTTTACAAACTATAGTCCAAAATTACAATGTACAAGGTAAATGAAATCTTGGAAAGTAAGGCGAAAAAGGTCTCCCTCACTCAATGATTTTATTCCAATTTGCTAATCCAGGGGTTGCAATCGTTCCATCAAGGTCATTCAATACATTTTTCACAATAGTTCCAAATATAAAGTTGAAGAGGATGACGACATTAGCTACAAACACTGTTCAACGTTATATTTTGAAAAATATGCTCTTACGTGTAGTTTAACTGGACATCAGTGCACATCACCAACTGCATGGTTTTAGCATCCTACCTCTCACGGGAATTTTGCCATAATTTTTCAAAAGTTTGATCAACAATTTCCCCAAATATTCTTCCTCATTTCCCTTATTTTATTCCAACACTATAGTCGTGACGCAGCTCGCCATATATTGTAGGATGCTAGGATCCAACTTGACTTTGGCATAATCAAGACTGCAAGTACAATGTATTTGTTAGTTCCATCAAAGTTTTGTTAATTATGTTTTTTCCAAGCGTATGCCCATTGCAAAGTACATGTACGGGTTATAGCGCTGTTTTCATCCGATCCTCGAACGTTTCTCCATAAAAACACATTATTACAATCCCGCTGCGATAATAAGTTCAAAGTTGTAAATTACACGAGTATCGGACATTTATCCAAGTCATCAAAAATGACTCATTCAGCTGTGAAGTTTGTCACATAAATCTAAATACTATGTTTGTATTTTAACTGCCGTGTCATTGAGGTGATCGTGCTGTACATGTATATTGATCAAATTCACCTTTGAATAAATGTGTACAATTACTTATGTTCTTGTAATAGCCATTGTCATTAATTTTAAAAATTTAAAATCTGCAATTTTTCCATGACGAAAAAGAACAGAACTTTCCTTCATTTGATCATGGATAGGATGTACATGATCAACCTAAGATGTAAATTAATAAGGTTGTATACTGCACATGTCGTACGACAGCAGTTGACAGTGCTTAAAGGTAAACGGTCCAACGGACCAATAATACCTTGACTATGTTGTTCAAAACATATTTATAATTAAAAAATTATAAGTAGTGGAGTGCACATCTTAGATATTTATTTAAAGTAAGTTAAGTAACAGATACGCAGATACTGCAAAGATACGAGCTTACACCAGCAGCTGCTCTCAAATTTGATATGCCTTACATTGGGCAAACAGTGGTATCTTAGATGCATTGCAGGGAAACGTGCACCCGTTTGCTGACCTACGTTGGACATCGAGGCTTGCGCATTCTATTTGAGAGATTGCAAATGTATTATACCGATCTATTCCTATTTTGGGAGTGTAAGCTACACCGCTATTGGTGGCGCTGTAGTCAGTCACTTCACGTTGGAAGTTTTTCATTTTTTTGCAAATATGCTCGCAAATGCAGGCTAATTTTTTTTAGTTTTCGACTCACTATGTGGTACCCAACAATACTTATTGCTTGTATTTTAGGCATGCTGTGTTTCCTTTCTCGCCTTGGACGGTATCGTACATACACCGTACAACAGACGATATGTGGGCATGAACTTGCTCGAATGCCACTATAGATGGCGAATTTTTTGTTGCATACTCAAAATACTGCACTTTATGCATTGGCCTACATACATAAATGAATGTTGAGCGCATTTTCAGTTACAGCTCTGCGTAAATCATCGAAATGAAACGATGTTTTAATGTCCTTGGCTGACGTATTAATAGTTAGTAAAACGGAAAAGTTGGTATATATAGTCGAGTCGAGTGAAATGTTGTATACCAAACCATCATATCTGAAATAGTTTCGACTTGTTGTGGCTAACATTCGTTAATTTGCAAACATGCGTGGTGGTAAGGCAAATATGCACTAATGGTGTTTTGCACTTGAAACTTTCGAAAGTTGCAAATTTTATGATCTTCCCTCTCGTTTTTGCTTGAACTATCGTGGTCGCTTTTCATTCCAGTTATCATTTTTCTCGTAATCGCAATTACTTTTGCTGAGTTGGTATTCGTGGAAAGTCAGTTTCGTGGCTTCGGAAGAGGAGGAAGTAGACCCAATTTCAACCTGCCTAATTTTTTTGGAGGAAATGGTAGGAATCTACCTACCATTCCAGAACTCATCGACAATGCCACTTCAACTCTAAACCGGATAAGCGACTTGCTGTCACAAATCCCTAGAGGCAATCCAAATATATAGGACATGTGGAGGTATCATCGATGAAAACAACGGCGTAATCTGAATTTGTCTTCGCACTATATTTAATTTCCTATAATAATACATTGTCTGATCTTGCGGATTAAAGAAAAAACTGAGAAAATGAACGACTTCATTTGCTTGATTTATGCGCGATATATGACGGCGATACGTTGATGAACGTTTGCGAAATAATGTGCCAGCACCTAAATTATTCGGCATCATTATTTTCGTTTTACTGCCTCGGTTCCTTATTTTTGTAACGTGCAAATGAATTGGATTCTCTGGTATATTGATGGAGCTATGATAGAGACGTGGAGGGAGAAAGGGCCGCTTTCATTAATTATTGAATTTTACCAACATGTGCACGTATGCTTTAAAAACCCGCAACTATAAGATACTTCGTCCACATCATTCACAGAATCTACATGTAGTTTATTAAACTAGTTGAGAACCTCCCAGGCTGATGTTCATGAATCCGAGAATGTGCTTTTAGGATTTATGAAGCCAGCCACGAAGATTCTCAACTATAATTAACTATTTTTTGTACCTATAATAGTGTGGACAGGGTATAAGAGTGCTGCTTTGAATATTTGTTACCGATATGCGGGAAACTGTTTTCATACATGTCAGCTATTGATGTCGAAAGTTATCGCATGCAAACAGTACTGTAAAAGTATACATGTACTGCAGTATATTAAAAGGGAAATAATTCAAATGTACATGTATATATCAAAGAAAAACAATTTTCCCATATTCTTGATCTATCTGAGGTATTGAAATTATTTAAAATACTTAAAATACTTTTGGATTTTGAGAGGGAAAATATGTCAACTTAAAAATGGAATGGGTCCTCAGGATCTGTAATACATGTATCTAGAAATCCAAACTTACTGATCATTTCGAGCAGAAATGCCATTTAATAATTTTCATGGAAATATTTTACACCATGCTAAATTCTCTTGGTATAAAAATTCAACAATCATTTCGAAAGAACAGAGTTCAACATACCGCGAGCATACATGTAAAATCCTAAAGTTACCACATGTACATGTATTTTCTGAATAATACAGTCGAGAATGCGAAAACGTTTCTGAACTTCGTATTTATAATACACTTTTAACTTGTGCGTTACCTGTGGGATGAGATCATGACTGAAATTTGTGAGAGCATTGGTCTCCCATTTTTAAGAACGATCCCTGTCGACCTGTGCAAACACATACTGTGGTTGCACAATTGTAGATTGACATCGTCAGTACAAACTCTAAATGGAAACTCATCATGCAGAACTACTGCTATGATGAGTGCCATCTTTGTTTGCATAGGTGTTAGTGATCTTCGGAATATGTCGATATTGTACGAGGATATTGTGATAATTAAATACATTAATAATATAATTTAATAGCGATACCATTTACCTCATAAATCGTCTTTTGTTCCACTTCAAAAACTTCGTTAGCGAACAATACCACTTTCAAAGGGCATCCGCAATACAACAATGCAACGTACTATACCAATAAACACTGCCACTTACACACGTATAGGTATGATTTATAGTTTGAATATTTGCAATCGTGAAACAAAAAGAATGACGTATTGTTATTTTGCTATAGGTATAAATACAGTGTAGATTGTTCAATTTGACAAGATAACAACACTAGCTCGATATACCATCATCTCTTCGATAAAATAGCCGTTTGTCTATAATGGAAACTGGTATGTGTAACCTGGAAACTTTATTAGCATGTGCCTCCATTGAACGAATTTATACATTTATGCTCTTAGCAATGAAGATCTTGTTCTGTGTAATTGTGGCTGGAAATATTATGGCACTCGCTTTATGTAAGAGCGACGATTTAAGTGATGAAATCATGGAATTGGCGGAGGATATGATGTTCCATGATCATATTGGCAGTGCTGAGGAACATGTTTTACAGGAGTCAAAGTTGCTGAAGTCCTTGGAACATAAAGATAAACTTCACATGTAAGAATCCACTTGCTGTTACCTGAAGACGTTTTTATATATTAATTTAGTAATTGGAAAATAAAATCTTGGACTTTCTAAAGTTATTACGTCTTATTAGTATTTGCCTTTATATAGCTCATTAGTGATCAAAGATTTTACTTCTGATTTAGAAAATGATTAAGGTTTTCTAGTTGTGAAGGATGACGTTTATTTGTCTTTCCTTGAGACTTGCTTATACAATATACCGGTGTATGGATTCATGAATCCATAAATTGGCAATGTTTTCCATTTATTGTACCGCAGTTATCGGAAAGTTCACTATAAATGGTTGGTTGAATAGTACCTGTCGCAAAGTATGGAATGTCTTATTTTGATTTAAATGTATGAGCGCCCGAAAATAGTGTTAAGAATGTTGGGAATGCATTTTGAAGTTGTTTTTTACCTACAGCTGTATGCCAGAATTACCTGATTTTCATGTCATTTGGAAACATGAATCATATTTTTCCATGATTCATATTCATATGGGACATTTCTAAAAATTAATCTAGCAGCCCATATTCTTGATTTGGTGTAAAGTTAAACTTGAGTGTTGTCTGTAAGACTGTAACCAAATTATACATGTACATGTAATACAGGTCAGGGCACATATGCTAATAGGTTCCAATCAAATTGTCACATGTCATCCTGCGCCCAATAAATGCCAGCGGAGCACATTTGCGCGCATTGGTCAAAACTTGTGTGGGTCTCTATGGAGGTAATGGCTTATGGAATCCATGTCCATTCTCTAATCAGATTGTCGCGCATCATTATACGCCCAATCGATGGGCAGTCCCTCACACCCGTGAAACTGACCTCCGATAGGACATAAGACTGCTCGAGAAGTGAAAGCCTGCCTCCTGCGGTGGTCCAATCACCTCGAGAATCCGCCCCTCAAAGTTGTGAAAATTAGACTAGGGGAAATCTAAAGAAAAATACAGCGCACATTATCAATGGCCACATTGATAAGACCTTCCCATGATGCACTGGTAAGAAACATCTACCTCATCAAAAATAGAAATTTATTCTAATAAATGTAGAACAATTAGAAACATTTGACCGTGCATTTTCATGTAACAATATTCTGCAAGTTTTGAATATAACTTAAACTGAAAAACTTATTTTAAAATGAAATCTGTGGGTGATACAACTTAGTAAAAAGGCACCTGCAACCGGCAAGTGACTGGTGGGTGGAGCGTGCTAAACCGCTTTCAGCGCTTTGTAATTTCATACGCTGATTTTTAACGTTTTGAGTTATTCAATAACAGTTTGTTGGTAAGTTTTGCTGCATTTCACATTATATGCACCTTGGCATTTGATAGATGCGATTCAAATTTGAACTGGCCCATACTTCGGCGTTTTACTCGATAACTTGAATGACAATCACAAATACCTCAGCCGTTATGTGGACCTTAGCATTGTCAGGCTTATTCTTCATTGTCCGGCTTGAATAAAATGATGATAAAAGCTATAGTTCGCGAATACATGTAATATTCACGGTCAACCAAATTCTTGACTTATTACTGTAACTATAATTTAAATATGCGGACATTAAAAATGCTTGGGTTTCTTGTAAGCCTCACAGTAATAGCGTACACGCGTGGTGGTCCCAAACCTGTTTCATGCATGAATAGGCCTACTATACTGTTGATGACATGTTTTTAAACAAGTCTTTGCTTGATATTCAGAATAACTGAGTACATAGTTATATTTTCAGTGTAATATAGAACACTCATTCACCATGGCTACTGAACAAGCTATGGATGTATCAACTACTGACGGTACCCTTGGTCAAGTGGTAGGCCCAAAGGACAACGGGCAAAATGCTGAAATATCTCAATCTGAAAGCTCAGATGTCAAAGAGGGACAGAATGGTCAAACAAATGGTGCCGAGACCCATGGTAATTGCAATTTTGATTTGCAATTTGATTCTTGACATGTATAGCACTTCAGTAAGGTATACCTGGTAGAAATCCCTAGTTGTTATTTGTCCAGCGGTTGTTGAATAAGGATTAACTAGAAATTTAAGTATTTCAAAGTAATAGCATTTGTGTTAATCGTTTACCATGTTAGTTCCATGGACGCAGGTGTGAAAAAACATGTAAAAAATCAGCAGCTTACTCAAATACAGTATACATGTATTTCAAATGCAACAGTCTCATCTGAGCTAAAGTTTTAATCGTATTATGTTAAACTGAATCTACATATAAATTTAACAACTTGTAACTCAATTCATGCAGTTAGAAACAAGAGGCCATTCTAATTGATCTGAATATGAATAAGCAAGTTTATATGCAAATTTCAGGTGTTCACATTTTGACTGCATCTTTTTCCAGTAGACCTGGATAAGGTGTTCATTTCTTGGAGTTTGCAGTTTCCAACATTAAGTATGATTAATGTTGAACTTATTCATGCTCTTTCTCAAATATTTTCTTGAGTTATCATTCCCTCAATCACTGCTTCAGGCTTTGTTAAATGATCTCAATACACTAAGCTTTTCTGAATAATTTTGATTCTAGACAATTCAACTTGATCTAAGCAGTCTAGAAATGACTTTAAAATGCTTTCGTCTACCCTTTTAATCATAACTAGTTTTACAATAAAACTCGTAATAAGAATGCTACAAACTTATGTGATGATTTATTTTTGATTCTGTGGTCCTGATTGAAATTTGATTTTTGTGCATTCGTTTAGGTATTAAAGATTGCGAGTGAAAGCAAATTAAACTATTAAAATTGTTTGATTCCAACAAATCATACCAATGATTACATGTAATGGATAACATTTCTTACTTTTGTTATTTATTAGGAAATGAGGATTAGAGCATTTTGAAATGTAAATGTTCTTAAAATGTGTAATAACAATTAGGGTCATGCCAAATTATTCAATCTGCAAGCTCTGCTGAAACGTATTGCTCAAAATCCATGTAAATTGTAGGCTTATTTTTTAAAAGTGTCAATATTGCCACAACCCAAAACCTGCCAATCTTGAAAGGAACTATTTATTTTACATGGACCTACATGTATACTTGCCCTAAACTCAGTAACTACAATGGTGTCATTTTTAACCAGTTTTTTAATAAATGACTTCACCTACTGCCATGTAAACTAAAGTCAAACTGTTCTTTCATGTTTGATTAGGCTATACATGCATATTCTCTCTATACTTTGTTATAATATGGAGTATTTGACATATTAGAAAAATATAAGTCGTCATTGGTTTTTGGTTTCCTTGTTTACAAATTCAGTGTTTTTTATTAGGTAAGAAACGGTCAATGGAGAATGAAAAAAGCGAGAAGCCAACAAAGAGGCGAAAAGTGCATGGTCCCATTCAACCCAAAAATGCAGTGTGTCAGCTGAATGAAATGCATCCAGGAATCAAATATGAAATGCTGAAGCAGGCAGGACCCACACACAGTCCAGTATTCGAATTCTCTGTGTCAGTTAACGGAGAAACATTTAAAGGCCGCGGACGTTCAAAAAAACTGGCAAAACATGCAGCTGCGGAAGCTGCCCTTTCATCGTTCGTTCAGTTCGTTAATGCTGACGAAGCTCATCGCATTCTCTCTCGACCAACGAGTATTGTCGATTTTACGAGTGATGAGGTTAACTTATCCTTTGAAAAAAGCTCTAATTTCAGCGAGCAAATTGATTCTGATGACATCACCATATTGGCTGCAATGCCAATGCATGTGAAACCACCAAAGATCCCTCCAACGTCATCACCTGATAAAAATCCAGTTATGATGCTGAACGAGTTTCACCCGAACTTGAAATACGAGTTTATTGAAGAAAAGGGAGAGCCACATTCGAAGATATTCACTACAAAGGTCACAGTTGATCAACAAGAATTTATGGGACATGGTTCTAGCAAGAAATTGGCCAAAGCAGCAGCTGCTAAAGCTGCCCTTTCTGCACTTCATGACATGAAGTGGATGTCTCAAGGGAAGAACGACATGATGCCAGATGCAATGCCTATTGGTCGACTACCACAGATGGTTACAGACTTTGTTGCAAGGTTCGTTCCTTTAAGATAAGGTTTTTGATTATTGCCATATCAGTGGCATATAGTATAGTATAGGCTTATGTATAGTGTCCTGTGCAATTGCACTTCTAATAAGGTATATGCTGGTTGCATGCATACATTGCAAAAAAAAATGTGATCTTAATTTTACCTCTTCTATTTGTTTTGAAAGTTTTATAATTTTTTTTATTGCATTATTTTAAGACTGGAATCGTCAAATAGTTATTTAAGCATGGATTGGACATTTAACAATTGTATATTTATCCTCATATAGGCTCGTTCATGATAAATTTTATGAATTGACTGCAGAACATCCAAATTATAGTAGACGCAAAGTACTAGCTGGGATTGTAATGACTAGAGGGCCTGATCCTATGGATGCGGTGGTGATTTCTGTTTCTACTGGTGAGGATCTTATCACGTTAGGCCATTTATAACTCTTGCTTTTCTAATGTTTCTTAATGTGCTCTTAATTAGGCACAAAATGCATAAATGGAGAAAGCATGAGCATCACCGGAACTGCAATCAATGATTGTCATGCTGAAATAGTGTCACGTCGTTGCCTAATGGATTTCTTTTACACTCAGCTTGAGAAGCATTTGAATAGGCACACTGCAGCAGAATCCATATTTTTCCCCGATTACGAAAATGGCGGTTTCAAACTAAGAGATGGAATAAGATTTCACTTGTACATCAATACAACTCCTTGCGGAGATGCTAGAATTTTTTCTCCCCATGAAGGAACAGAACAGGATACTGATCGACATCCCAATCGTAAAGCACGTGGTAAACTAAGAACAAAAATCGAATCTGGTGAAGGAACGATTCCAGTTAAACCAGAGGATAGCATCCAAACGTGGGATGGCGTTTTACAGGTATGGAATCTGACTGGTTCAATTTAAAAGTTAGGAATTTCTTTTGATTATCATATTTGACATCTCCAGTGTCTTACCTGACAGTAATCATAGAACAATTCTTTATTTTACTTAGTTTCTTACATTGCTCACAATGCACCAATTTTAATACGAATTATGTTTTTTTAGGGCCAAAGACTGTTGACTATGTCTTGTTCAGATAAAGTGGCTCGCTGGAACGTTTTGGGCATACAAGGGTCTCTCCTTAGCCATTTCTTGCCACCGATATACCTAGAAAGTATCATCATAGGTAGTTTGTTTCACCCTCAGCATATTTATCGAGCTTTGTGTGGACGTTTAGCAGAAAGTGTGCAAGGTCTGCCACCTCCCTTCACCTTGAATAAACCCCTCATGAATGTAACGAGTAGCTCAGAACAACGCAAGCCTACAAAGGCGCCAAATCATAGTTTGAACTGGACTGTTGGAATGGATAACTTCGAGATTCTGAACCCTATGACTGGTCGATCGGAACAGGGCTCGATGTCACGTCTAACGAAGTGCCAGCTTTTCCAACGATTTATGAAGCTATATGGTAAAATGCCCTCACTAGTCAGGGCAAACGTTGCATCCCCACCTCAACGCTATGTCGACGCCAAATCTGCTGCAGTCCTTTATCAGCAGGCGAAAGAAGAGTTATTCCAAGCATTTGTCCGTGCAGATCTAGGAATCTGGGTTAAAAAACCCATTGAACAGGATCAGTTTGAACTGCCCAAACCTGGAGAGGAGATTGTAGGCAGTGTGGAAAATATGGAGTAAGAGCAGGTGAACTGAGAAATCTGAAGAGTAAGCAGTTGCACGTTTTCGTAACTAGTGCATAACTTGACTGAGCGTTCCTCTGAAGTAATGAATGAAGGAGAGCATTTGCAGTTCCCAAACCCAGCAGCGAAATATAGTATAATTAAGTGGAACAAAGTTTCAACTTTGCTGTTAATATTTCGCCAAATGCTTTTGTTATTCAAAAGGAACTGGCAAAAAATGGCTGTTACCGCATGTACCCTGAAGAGACTTGGATTGGATGGAATTGCAATGTTCTTAATTGTGATTTAAGATTGGTTTTTAATGGAAAAAAAGCTGTGACAGGCACTGCCAATTATGGTAATGCAGATGGGAGGGGAGGAGGGGCTTGGGCTCTGGATGATGTGAGGCAGAATTTTGACAATTTCTAATTATGTTTATGACTATAATTGTAGATGCCTCTTCCTTATCTATGTGGCGTTCACATGTAATAATTGAAGTATTAAAATGCATCAGACATTCGATATGAGCATTTCTATCCTCACGCTGATAGCTTATTCCACATTGTGTTGTTCTTTTATTCCCATGATAATATTTGTTCCTCAGATAATTTACGATGAGTTGATAATGTGCGGTTCTATTGCAGTAAGGTTTTACTACTGGCTAGTACCCTTGTTTCTGGATAACAGTTGGAGTAAAGATTTGTTTTGGGATATGTATTTGTGTGACTAACCTCAACTTTCTATCCCTACTGTTTCATACTACAATGCAAATGCAACATTGTTAAAATTTGGGGCAAGGTTGTGCATTGCAATCATGCGCACTGCAGTTTGAACTGATAGCAAATCCTTAAATTACACTTTTGATTTCTTGAAATTATAGTAAAATCTACACCCATTCTGAGAAACCTCGAATATTGAACAAAAAAAGAGGAAAAAAAAACTCCACATACATTCTGGTTGTATGTTGGGTGTAAATATTTGTTGCAAAATGTGTGTTACAGTAGTTATACTTTTATGCAACGCTTTTTGCACATCATCCCACACAGGGTGTCCTTGTTCCCTGCTGCAGTAGCTCCTTTGCATTTGGAATTTGTTGAGCCCTGTTAGCTCATTAATGACGGATTATTCTGTGCGCCATCTGTCCAATTTGGTTGTGAGATCGTGGATTACTTTATCTTGACTGAATTGCAGTGCATCCAGGTTTTATCAGTTTTTAGGCTTTCATGTTTGGTAACATTTCTATGATTTTTTACAGCTATAATTTGAGGAATTAAAATGTATAGAAATATTCGAAAACATTGAGATTTGAGATACATAAATGGCAGCTTTATTTTCGATTATATCTCATTAAATTAGAAATGTTTTCCAGATAAAATTCGTGTATCTAAAGATAAATCGATTTCTTTTGTATAGTGGACTACATTTATTACTTCATTCATTTTTCAAACTATGACTATCATCATTTGAATACGACTCAACTACAAAGTGGCATATGCACTCATTGAGCAAATTAACTTTTGTTGTGTAAAGGATTTCCCTTTTCAATGTAAATATCATTTTCAGCATTTAATCTTACGTCAAATAACAACAAAAAATTGAAGTCTAAACACTACTTAGTACGAAAGAAATACATAATTGATTGGATCATGTGTAGTGCCAGTACTTACTGATTCCAGGTTCATGTACATTATATTGTAGTTGTTGATGAAATGGGCTCATGAATACAATCAGTCTTTGTTCGAATTTAGCTAGAGCCAGCGTAGTCAATCTAATACATGTATGAACATTTTATTTTCTGCATAATACATGTATAACAGAATTTAAAATAAAAGCAATAATATTTCCAACAAATACAGACTCATCACATCAACAATAGACTTTCTAACTTCAACATTTAATGACAGAAATATTTTTATAGAAGTTAGCATTATTGTAATTTTTATATATTTTCTTCGTTTGATCAGTTATAACTAGTAAAAGTCTGCAAAATTTTCTCTTCACTTCCATGTGTACATGTACGTCTATAGCTGTAAAATATATAAACATATTCATGCAAGTGAAGCAAAAAATTTGCTGATGTCAAGAATTTTATATGAAAACAATGATGGTTGTTGTAACCATTATTCTTTCCATGGAAATTTTATGGACATTTTCAACGCATTAAAACATTGTTCCTGATCTAGTCGTTTGTTCACAGATTGGTAAACAAGGGCTTCATTTTCAGCTACATGTAGTAGTAAACCCCAGTTTTATCCTTAATTGTGTTAATGTCTAGTTAGTTATGAGTAAAAGGAAGAAGCATAAGATCTCAATCAAGACAATATGTGACATACTGTAGCTCTTTCATCAAAGGATGACCTTGTCACACCAAGTGTTAATATTAACCTTGCAACCTCTGAATTACACATTGCAAAACAGCAGTGGAATGCTGATCTTGACTGGAGGGCATATGAATTGTGTAATCGTTTGAAATCCTTTTAGTAATGCTGATTTCTGGGTCGATTGTTGTACGTACTGCCTAGTTGACATGCAAAGCTTGAGAATTTGGAAGATGTGAGGAATTTTATCATGGGGCATTATGGTCTGGAATAACAAGATTTGAAGGCACTTTTCTCCCCTCTTGCTGTAGCAAGAGATTGTGCCCGTTACTGATGTCACCATTTTGTGGTATTTTATTATTGATATTATGTTGTGCACAGAAATAGTGTTGTTGCGTGCAATTTGGAAGCAATCGTAATATACCGTATGTGAGTATAACTTGTACCTCTCAGCTTGAAACATAAAAGTCAG
This sequence comes from Cylindroiulus punctatus, assembly GCA_034695085.1. Taxonomy (NCBI): domain Eukaryota; kingdom Metazoa; phylum Arthropoda; class Diplopoda; order Julida; family Julidae; genus Cylindroiulus; species Cylindroiulus punctatus. Next base: position 35,210 of record JAQFYZ010000146.1, on the reverse strand, counting down.
TCTGATAGCTTTAATTGTTGGTAGTGGAATTTAACTCTTTGTGAGAGCTGTCCAAACAAAAGGTCATCCTTTGATGAAAGAGCTGTGGCACAAATATATACTGTACATATACTGTAGCACTGATAGTTTTCCTTTCATTTTGAAACATGCCAAAATAGTCCATGCAAACTGATCTAGATTATTGGATGTGAGTGCATGACAGTTGTATAATACTGTAATTGTGTGTAATTGCTTTTGTAGACACAATGATAAACAACAATTTAGTCTACACAGCCTGAATTGCAAAAATGAAATCTCACCAGAATTTTCTCAAAATCATCATGCATCAATAAATTAAGATTAGTCATGATTTTGCATGCACGACACACTGCACAAAACTGCTGTACATATCTTGAAATACATTGTGTACTAAATACTATACATATAACTTGTCGTGGTTGGTAAAACCTGTGCATTACAACTAATGTTAAATATACAATTATTTTATTATTTTTTCTCAAACCATAAAGTGTTGACATCCTAGCAAAACTTAGTCGAAATTTGTCTACTGATCAATTTGACAATATACACATAACCATTTTAAGATCATGCTTATTCTGAATCTCTAATATACATGTAGATCAAACAGATTATTAAGGTGTCAGAACTGCAAAATATATGTACATTTCATTAGTCCTTCATATCTTTTGCAGATGTTGACACCGTCCAGCCAAACACTTGTCGATCAAAGCCACAAGTAAACAAATTTGTATGAGAATGACCATGCAGGTCTTCCATCCATGATGCAGCGCAAACCATTCTTCGATGACCCTTTAAATAGAGTACAATAATTAAAAATACTATTATGCTGCGTCATTCTAGCAAAGTCTAATAATATTAACCTGTCTGTTATTGCGAGGTAGACGAGCCAGCCGAGCTCCATTTAAATCGTACAGTCGTACATTACGATTATCATGAGGAATTGCAATTATTTGTTGTGATGATACCGATAGCCTTTGAAACAGTACAGTAATTGTAGAAATAATTTAATCCAAGGAATAAAAAAATAAGCTCGTAAGATATAAAGGTTGACACGTCTTTTCAACTGAATTTTTGATAGTTACCTGTTAACTGGTGAATCAGATCGTATGGTTATTAATGGAGAACGCATATTTTTTAAATCCCAAACTTTCGTAGCACGGTCATCACTTCCAGAAATTAGCTTGTCGCCACTTGCAAATGTAGCTGAAGTCACAGATCTATGAAATAGTTGTCATAATTTTATACATTGTCATTCTTGGCGATTTCTTACAATAAAAAAAAATTCAATTTTATTAGAAATTTATAATTGGAATTATGTCCACAATTTGCCTTACTCGGTATGTCCTTGAAAAACGCTGACTGAATGAATAGCCTCACGAAAATCCCAGAGACGAAATGTTGAATCTTTAGCACAGGTTACACCTAATCTCTGTGTAGGATGAGCGCAAACGTAAGTCAGCTCTTGATCATGACCTAGAAGCAAATAGTTCACCAACACTGATGATCATAAACGGGGAAACTTCGTTTTTGAGAAAAAAACGTTTATTATTCTAACCAGATAAGCAATGAAGGAGCTCTCCAGTTTGAACATCATATAAGTTTGCAGTCCTATCCCAAGAGGCAGTTAAAACCTGGTCTCCGCCAGATAGCCAATCTGCTGCAATTACTACCCCTGTGTGGCCAGTTAATTCCAGCATTGGAGTTCTTAATGTTGAACCTTCAGGTAATTGATCTGCATCTATATACATGAATTACATCCCACAAGATAAACAAAAATGACAGCTAAATTTGATTATTTAGAGAATCGACAAATCAATTGCCTTCAAGCGACTTTTCCTCCTTTTCTGAGAGTTCATCCTCCGAGGAGTGAGCATGCTGATAAAAATGGCATAAATCTATAACAACCCATTTTCTACTGTAGATCTAAGTGATCCACAACATTTCAACATACAGTTTGTTCATTAACAGCTGGAGAATGAACCGTAGCTCTCCAAATATGGGCAGTGCAATCGCCTGATCCAGTTAGAACTAAGTCTTGTGTTGGATGAAAGCGAATGGAATTAACGGAGCCACCATGGCCAACATATTGGAGTAAGCAAACCCTGGATTCAATCCCCCATATTCGAGCCGTGTGATCTAAGATTTAAGCAATATCAAAGCCAAAAAATACAATAAGTTATCAAATTTTACAAGGTCACCAAGACCAATTGTAAACACACATACCAGCAGATGCAGTGCCCAAAATTTGTTGTCCAGTTCGGGATGCTGAAACTTCCCATACTCCATCCCGATGACCAACATAGTCTTTGGAAAGATGAGTTGTCAGGTTTGAACCTTTGAAACTTGAAACAATTTTACTTGTTTGGGCTTTCAATTTATGAGTTGTCTTGATGAGATTAGCTGCTTGGCTTGCTAATATGATAAAAAATAATGTTTCAAATAAAAATTCCATAAGTAGTAAACAAATAATCAGTGACATACATTTTTGTTTGCTGACACTTTTATGAGTTCCAGGCTCTCCATCAACTAGTTCGGTCGCTCGATTGTCTAAACTGCTTGAGTACACATCACGTTCCAACTTCTCATTTAAACTTTCTACCTTTTCTTGTACTAATAACAAGGAAAAACGCACATGTACCAAACTGATGTTGGGCTAGCTATAAACTTTGAATTTACAGTAAACATGCTAACAAGCCAAATTTTCAGCATAGAGGTTCTCAAATTCTTTCTCAATTTGACCAAACAAGTCATAAAGACGGCCCCTGAAAAAATGAAATTGAGATAATAAAAATTTCACCGCAGTAATCGAACAGTCAATTGAGTTCATTCACCAACTCATTAGGATTACCTCAATGCTGGTGCTAGTATAGATTCATTTTCCCCATCAGGTTTGCTGTATGGGAAAACCTGGATTTCTGACTCAGTATGGCTACGCATTCGTGATATATTAACACGTTTGACCTTATTTTGTGGTACCTTTCCACTGGATGCACTGCTATCTAGAGGCATGTTTATCCAGGGCCTAGCTTATCTAAAGAGATAATACACAAATCGTATAAATACATGTAGCTATGCATAGCATTACATGGCAAGTTACTGAGGTCGTTATACAATTCAAATAAAATTGTGCAGTCTGTTTTGAGAACCTATTATTACAATTTTATTAAATTCCGTTTTTGCATATGTGAAAAAGCGATTTTGCTGGGTCTCAGATTATGGAAAATCATTCAGGGTGCTTCATTTTAAAAACAAAGTTTAGAAAATTGCATTCAAATACAATTGATGTACATGTACATTATGATTGTTTTCGCCCCAGGGCACCTCCAGTCCTCGACCAGTGTAGTTATAGGACGGGCCCGGCTGACCTTTGAACCTGGTTGCTCGCGTCGCCTCTAGCCAAAGGTAATAGGGATCAAAGTTTATAATACTGGCGCAAAACCAGTGCTCGGTCGCCAGGTGCCGTACCGTGCTGTGGAGGTAGAGAGATCATGGTGCTGAACCGAGCATTGAAGTACCAAAATTAGCACAAGTCATATCTTCCAAATCTACTGTGCATTCACAATACATTTGCATGCAATTTATGAAGTTAGTCTATTTATGACCTACCCTATTATGACTGTACTACCATATCCCCCAAGCTACTACGAATACTGTAGATTATTTTCGAGAAGAAACCTTTGAGCATTTTGACAAGCAGTAATTCTCATCTTGAAGGATGTATAGGGATTTGTTAGCAGACAAGTGATTGGGCACATAACCTTCGCAGGGTCTGCAAGAGGAGTAAAATTCCCTGCTAACGTGCAACACAGGTGTAACATCCGGAGTGAACTTGTTGTTTCTGGGCTGTTGGAGAAGAAATATAGTTCCCATAATTGTTGTTAGTTTTTAAATAAAATCGATGTTTTGTTCGTATTCAATGAGATATTCTCCTGCAACTGTATTTTCTGAGTTGATTTATTCGATAAAGTTAATATGTTTAACGACTAGTAAGAAAACGCGAAATCAATCTCTCTTTACATGATGCGGAAGCATTCTGTTTCCCGCGTAGGAATCCGTCCAAATCGTTTATATTTGCAAAAAATAAATAAAAAATAAATTGCACGTTGATTTTGCCAGCAAACTCCGTTCAAGTGTATTAGGTTTGCATTTCCTTTCAAATGCGATGGAATTGGTAATAATGAAGGTTGCATTTTGATTGCAAATGTGGCCGCAGTGGTGAACAGTCTCGAGGGGCGAATCCCCGACCGCAGGAACTGTATTGGTCAGCCATTTTCATTAATTTTCAAAGCTTGAAATAGTGCGTAAACGTCAAGATTTAGCTCCGTCATTGAATTTACTACGGTGTTTGCCCGATGTTTTTCCAATAATAGTGCTTCAAGGCAGACGAGCAACTAAGGTAAATTTACCCACAATTTCAATACGAAATTCATTTTAGCGAAAATAATACTGTCCTTTAGGCCTAATGTCAACTAGTAAATGTAGGCCTAAAATTTAAGCCTAAATTTGAGTCCCTGTTATACTAGTACTTGTACATTTTATTGTATCCGCTTTACGCTTTAATTATTGTATACGTATTCATCAAAGGTCATTATTAGCACTTAGCTAGGGGTCAGATTCAATCTTTTACATGTAAGAATATTGTCATACATGTACTGTACATGTATGTATTTACTAGTTGCAGTCGACAGATTTCTCCGTACTTGTTGTTGTGTCTGCTAAAACAATGACATTAGGCCTAAAATGTTAATGTTTAAAGGCTCTTGGTTTTGTTGTCACGTATTTTGCCAGAAGATTTGACTCGGGTAAATACTCGGCACAGTGTCGATGTCTGAATCAAGTGTCAATTTTAAAAATGTATGCTATAAGAGGAGGGGATTGACGTTTGACAGATTGATTACACTCAGATGTACTGTAGCTCAATGTTTTGTCTCCCGACAGGATTACGATAATGCATGTCTTTACCGTATGACTATAATAAAGCCCGACGGTTTAATATTTATTGGCGTATGCCAAGTATGCATACAGTAGTACGATAGAGGTAAATCTATACATGTATGTCGTCTGAATAGATGCATTGGTGTTGCTTGTACATACATGTAAATATAAATACAGTGTAATATGTATCTAGTCATTATTCTTTTACTATTTATAACATATGGTATATATGTTTAATATGCTATTCGTTTTTAGGTAGCACGGATGCCGACTTTAAGGTCACACAAGGATTTCGAGGACCCATGATGTACGAAGGCAAGCACATTCACTTTTCGCCGGTGGACAATCGACCTTTATGTTCTTATAGTGGCAAATTGTGTCGCCAACGAAGGGTTAATGGGTATGCTTTCTGCATTCGACACATCTTGGAAGATAAAACTGCCCCGTTTAAGCAGTGTGCTCATGCAGCTAAATATAACAACCAGAAGTGTACCAACCCTATCCCTGCAAATGTAGACCGAGAGTGAGTAGCGTTATTGTATTCATACCTTAAGTGCCATCAGAATTGCAAGGAAACTGGCAAAGCATGCTCATCCATTCACAAATCCCACTGAATGTTATGTACTCTGAAACTATTCTCTATTTAAGATTCTGTAATAGTCACATGCAGGTGGCTGGTATGGCACCCAAAAAAGAGCGCAAGAACAAACGTGAAAAGGAAATTGGGAGCAATATTGGAGATAGCAAGTTGAAGTTTGCTGATCGTGTTAAGGTGCTTCTTAAAGGTGATGGAGAACTTTCGCCGGAAAACATTGACTGCTCTGATGATCCATATACGTTCTCCGATGCACCCCTTGACTTTAAAGATATTAGGCAGTTTTCAAATCTGTCTGCAAATAAGCTGGCTACGAAATCTCCTGAAAATAAGCAGGAGCCTTTACAAGAGCAGTGCATCAAGTTTGAGTCTCCCAAAGGGAATTCGAGCTTTGAGAAAAGCAAAGGAAACCCAACTCGAAGTTCCAAGACTGTTAACCGGTTGGAGGCCAAGATCGCACGAAACAAAATCCTCGATAAGCAAAAAAAGAGTCGTCCTTTTGGAGGTGTAAATCCATGTACCAAATTGGATTTTGGAGCGGCAGTCACGGAGGAAATGTGTATAAATACTGGTCAGATTGAAAATTCTGCAAAACAGAGTTCACAGGTCGAGACTGTATCTGCCCCATCCCCTGCTTGTACCAGTACAAATTCTGTTGACTTCCCGCCTACGGAAATTCGGTCAAATTTGCATTCTGTTTCTAAACCAATGGAATTAGATGCTTTAAATGGTAGAACTGCACCCAAAAGCTATGCCATATTCCCAGATAAAATGGAAAGAAGATGGACATGGAGGAAGCCTGAATTAATTTCAAATGCGGTAAAAAAAGTGCAGAGGTTATGTGAAAACAAAAAAGATTTCCAAGCGGACTTATTTCCTTTAGGTAAGTCTATTCATCTTATTTGCTAGTCCTAGTGATAAATTACATGCTATGTATGTAGGCCTACGTTTTAAAAGGTTTCCAGTGAATCCAGAAAGACTTAGAGAATCCATGCTAAGTAAATTAATATCAAGCGATAACTTTTTTCATTGTCCTGCTTTATTGAAATTTGTTGATTTCTTGTTGTATTGTAAACGTTGCGTAGGTCTAAATCAAATTTACTTAACCAATTCATAGTAGGCCTGTTAAAAAATGAGGGCTGATTCATGGATTGTTAAGAGTTTGCCAGCCCTAGTAGGCCTACAATTGCAAACTCATATTGCATTAAAATTCAATTGATTTTTTCAATATTGAATACAAGTTCTTGATTTAATACATAATGGGAAATACATGTTGTTATTCAAAATGCTATCAGTGCACCAGAGAAATGGTCTTTCTGTTGTGCTTATTGTCAGACTTGGTTCATCTCATGTTCCAATAAGTAACTCCTGTTTCATTGTTTTTTCCACTTGTAAAGGCTTTGAAGGGGCGGAGAGTGAGAATGAAGATAGTGACAGTGAGATATATCAAAGGCATTGGTTGGCATCTCCGTCTGATCAAGATTCTTGGTAAGCAACGAGTTAATAAGTTATGCCTAATTTATCGCAGCATTCAGCAAATAGTAATAATGACTTCCTGTAAAAGTAATGATATTTAACTTGAATGTTTGAGCAATATTTAAAAAGCTTGAATCGTTTAGGGTCGACGAACAACATGGTGTGCTTTTGCGACCAATGAAGCTTAATCTTGGTGCGTCAGAACTGCGCCGACAGTGCTCTCAGCTGCGGAAGGCTCAGATTGTCTCAGTGCCTGCGAGAAGAGCTCAATGCTCTTTAGTGCAAGCCTTAGTCAATGCATCTAAACTGCAACCCCTTCAAACTACAAGGCTGCTTAGTTCTGTAAAATCTTGTAGTAAGCAGAAAATTAAAAAAAGGCAAGTGTGATATCATCAGTACTTTGTACACGTGTATGCGATATGATATGATAAGAACTTGATATATGTCGTCATTGTCTTCTGGAGATAAGTTTTGAGTAATAATAATTGTTACATGTAATCTTTCTCATTTGTAAAGAACTAAACATGTTGCTATTAATCAACAAAAGTGCTGTTATAGCAATGAAGATGCTGAATGTTCGCAAATTGCATTGCCATACACTCGACATTGTGTAAAGCGTATCCTTTGCTTGTAAAATGTAGCAACAGTCGTCAAAAAATTAGTGCTAAATTTTATAATTGCAAATAGTCCTTAATAATGTTTCCCAGATATAATGTATAATGTTGATCAGCTCTTGTTCGAGCACTGTACTGCCAAATTTGCAGATAACACGCAGTGTTGCATCCCAGTATTTGACATATGTCATGAACTTCCACTTTGTGAAGAACATGCTCGAAAAAAGGTCAGTTTATAGAAAAACAAAACATTGTCGTTTATAATGGACACTAATTAAAACTGCCAATTACGTGCTTCATCTACAAGGATAATTATTCAAAGATGTCTGCTGAACCAAAACCGAAAAAACCTCGCAAGAAGACTAAGCCCTCTGCTCTTACCAGACCACCTAAGAGGGGCAAAAAGAAAAAACGTCAAGCAGTGCCTCGCATGTCTCTGTGTGACGTTGCAAATCTCTCTCAAAGTTCTACTTCACAGGGTTGGTTCTCTTCTCATAAACCTTTCACGTTTTGGCGCATAAATATGTATAGGCCTAACAACTTCTACAGTTTGCGAATTGATCATTTCAGATTTATCGTCATCATTAAATTTTGAAATGGATTCACCGGAAATGAGTCCCGAAACACCTATAATGGATAATGATGTCAATGAAGTGGAAGATCGACTTAATGGCCCAATGGATTCTGACCTTGGTTCATTATCTCCTGGTAAGAATATCTATCCAGGTTGAATCTTTTGACCCAGTGCAGCATTTCAAAGTATGCATGCTATGATCAGAATATGACGTGTTATTTTACAGATACAATAGACAAGTCTTTAGTTCTTCCAATTGATGCAGCAGAATTGGCCAATCAAGCCTCAAGATTGTTAGAGGAACACGATTTTACTGAGGTGCTAAATAAGATACCAGATGAAGCCTTCCGGGAGCTGTTTAATGGTGAGTGGTCGTTCTGGATTTGTGAAGTCTTTTTGTTTCGATTAGTTTGATATAGTGCATGGGGTTTGCCAAACATGAAGTAGCCAGTTATGATATGGTCAACATTCAATACAATTCTAGTGATGTACGTTTTATGGTTTATTAATAGAAAGTAAAAATGGCGCGCTTAGTCCGAGCAAGGAAGAAACTGAGGAACTCGAACGGGCTCTGGCAGCAGTCGATAAGGATGTGAAATCGCTAGTGAAGTTCTCGAATCAGAGTCATCTAGATATCCACGAGTCACTGTTACATAACGATAACCTGGGTGCCACTTTGGACAACTCTCTTTCGGACTTCTCTGGCAGTGGGATAGGCATGGATAGTCTTCACGTCATTACCAGTTCCTTGACGTCCAGTGACCTCAATTCCTTAACTCAGGTTTTGTCCTCGATTACATCGGATGGCTCTCTCGCTCATCTGCCCGTCCTTTCTGACATTGTGCCTAGCACTGGCCATCATTCTTCCGACGTGTTAGCAGGCGGATACGCTGTGGGCTCCCACGCCTTGATTAGTGGGCGCAATGACACATCCAACTGCAACCTCGACCAGTTTGTCTGTGATCCTTTGGACACCTCGCACGCATATTGGTTAAACGAGCCATTGTCTTTACCCGTATCCCACAATGGTATGCTCTCACCACATACTTACGGGCACTCGCCATCCAAATTTGTACCACATTCCTTAAACAATATGTCCAAATTGGAAACGAAGGGACGAAACCACCTTAATAGTTTTAACACGAGTCTGTTGGAAAACTCGCTTACCATGACGCCGCTTGTAATGGAACTTGCTGACAATTCAACTGAATCGGTGTCCTAGTAGTGAATAATGCTTAACAGGCTTGGGTGAGTAGAATATATTGTACCGGTAAATCATCACATGTCGATGTTGGATATACTGCCAGATCGACAAGCTTGCGTATTTGAAAGAAAATATGTTTACTGTAAAAATCCGCAAACAGCACAAAAGCAAGGCAACAGTTACATTTTTATTGCTACAGAATTTAAGAATGTTGTAGTAGTAATGCAGCTGAAACTGGCAATGAAAGGTGTTAATTGAGAAAGTCAGTTTCTTGTGAACAATCTGTTTGTTATTGCACTTTATGTTCAGTTTGCTCTCAAATTTCTTATCTTATAGTCGATGACAAAAATGCTTCATTTCTATAACAAAGTTTATATGAGGGTTGGAACTTTAATGGTATCAACAAATCTGTAGGATCAAAGTGAGATGCAATGTGATGTCACTTATGCCAAATGTTAGGTTGACTACAGTGGCGGATCTTGGATTCCGTAGAGGGGGGTGCGGCTGGGTATGGAAGGGGTGATTGGACTGCAGTCTCACCGGGGGGTTTTGGGGGCACGGGGATTCTCCCCCGGAAAATTTTTAAAAATGAGAAGCAAGATTATGAGTTTTGAGGCACTCTAAATGCGATTTTTCAAATAAAAGTTTAAATAGTTTAGTGGGTTTTTTCAAATTTTTTCAACTCAGTCCCCTTTCAATTTCAAATCCCCCTACCATGTATCCAGGATGAAAAAGGGTGCCCCAGATTCACCAAAGTACAAAATGTTACCAGCAAAACGGGAAAGAAAAATGAAAGTACATGTAAAATAAAAAAAAGGAATATGCAAGGAGTCGAGGGGGGTGTGGCCGCACCCTGGATCCGCCACTGGTTGACTACCCATAGGTCTAATCCCAGTGTAAAAAGTTTAATGGGATGTAATGGAATGACATTGGCCTCTATTCTTTCTGCCATTGGTCTTTTTGGTTATGCAGATGTGTTGCCACTATTTACTATCCAAACCTCATATATATTGATGTTTCATCACCAGCAGTTTTGTCATCGACTATTTTCATACAAAACAACTAACCAAGAGAGGTGCAGCTACCCTGAGGCTGTCTACAACATTAGGTCACAATCCTTCTGTAGTCAATGACCTGTTGGATTTTGGTCTTTATAGTAATCATATTTCTGGATTTCTATAAGACGTTTTGCTACTTTGTGGCTTTGCTCAATGAATATACTGTACATGAATGTGTAATTGTCGTTTGCGTGATTTTGGTAGGCTAAAATTAGAATGCAAGTAAGTCTAGGACGATGGACTTTTATTCCATTTTCAATATATATAATATTGCAGTGATAAAGAATTGGGCCTGTTGGGCCCATGCTGTTTGACTCTGTCTTGCCATGGTGAAAAACTGTACCTTCGTTTTGTTAGAAAGCCTAGTGCAAAATTTCGGAAATTGGTATTTTCTCCAAGTTGTAACAATGACTGTTGAATGTTGCGTAAGACAAACAATTGTAAATACACAAAAGCTCTTCTAATTTTTAGATTATTCAGAACTTTGACAGTGATAAGTTTAGAAATATTGCATTGTGACATTTCATTATGAAGGCCTCAAAACAGACGTTGGAGACTGGTAATCCAAAGAGAGCATCAGAGGATTTTTACTCAAAGTTATAAATAAAACGACCGAAGCTTTTGGGATGAGGTTTGGCAAAATTTGCTGTCAACCATTTAAAATAAATTACACGAGAGCGTTTTATCTGTCAACAAGAAGCGAAGCTTTCCTGGGATAGTTATATGCAGTACATGTATTTCTATCTTTTTAAATGCAGTAGGATTTGACACTGTATTTAATTAAACAAGAGGAATTTTAATTCGTTAATGCAAGGCTTCTCAAATCAAAGCAATCTTTGAACTAATTCCCCTTTCTATTGAATAATCCTATGACAGAACAAATTTTATACCCAGAAATGCCTAAACAAGATTTTAACAGATCTTTGACAGTTATAAATGTATGCCTAGTCTTTTGAATCCTTCACAGTGAAATTTGCTGAGTATTCTCTTTTGTGAACGTTTAGTGAGGATATTTCAGGGCCATGTAATTTATTGTCTAGTACATGCTATCAGGCCTGATGCATATTTGTAAATTCCACAGAAAGGACAATTGATTGATATACTGGTACGACATCCGTTTTTGTGATTTAACTATTCTGCTCACCTTTGCTTTGTCCAAATATGTACAGATCCTAATCATTTGATACCTGTAAATTTTACCCAGATTCCTTATTCAGCATGCATTTTGTACAGTTATTTAAATTGCATGCAGCAACATTATCTCGGCCATGGAATTTACGTGGAAGGTAAATTTCTTAAGTGTTTACAAAAAGCGTCCCGTGTATATAGGTTCTTTTAAAGTAGACCTTGCTATAGGTGGCAAGATGAAATTCGTGTTTGGCGTACATTTGTTTATCTCCGACCGGTTTTGTCATCAGCTACCACTTTAAAACAAGTGTTAATATTTTGTTAAAATAATTGTGTAAAAATAAACGGGTGATTTCTTTCGTTTGTAGCACTTTAATAGTCAATTCCATTACACTGTATAAAGCAAGCAATCATTTTCAAAGTGTCCTATCTACAGATGCCATTCGTGAGCCAATTCATGTTTCCTCTAACTCGACAAGAACTCCGGAGCAGTCCTTTGGATGTAAGAAAATCACTGGCTTTCCGTGAGCTCCGATTTTTGGCTCCTGACCGAGACAGCGGATATTCTTCTCCTTTAGATGTTTCATTGCAGCAGCAATGTTGTCCACTTCTATGCAAATGTGGTGAATGCCCCCGCTTTTATTTTTTTCCAAGAAATTCTGCAAATTCAAAGGCAAAGATAGGATCTATTTTAGACACTCTTTCCAGAACTAGGATGAAGATGTTTCAAGATCTGGTGATGCAAGTTGAGATGTCAACCCTTGAACTCCTGCATACCTTGATAGGGCTGTTATCCCCTAAAGGATGCAGCAACTCCAACTTGGTGTTCCCTAGTTCAACGAATACAGTGGTGACGCCATGCTCGGGCAACTGAGTTGGGGCACTAACCTTTGCCCCCATGACATCTCTGTACAAGGCCGTAGATTGCTCCAAATCAGCTGTGGCGATGGCCACGTGATTTAATTTACCTAATGACCAGGGGCCAGAGGTGCTCTTATTGCTAAAGAACCGACGACATCTACTGTAGTAGGTGCCGAACATTCCAGCCATCTTGCAATGCCTGGAGCTCAGCAGAATGGACATGACTAAAGTGCAAGGACGAATGCTTCCAGCCTATGATGAATCGCTGTTTTCTAATAACTGCTTCTCGGCCAATCTTATACGCTCAGGACGAACCACGGTGAAGTAGTTGTAGAATCGTACGGCTGTGCATCCAGCACCCCAAATGGTTAGGCCGATTAGGAACGTGACGGTTGTCTTGTGAAGGATATCTGCTATTTGGCGACCTTTAACAGGCATAGCTATGCACGGGCATAACACACGTTAGACAACAATTTTAAAAGAGTTCAGTTTTTTAAAAAGAAGATGCGCTTACTGCAAAAAACTTTGTGACTCGTGAAGGAAGATGCGATGATCGACACCAGATGGCGCAACGGTAGCAACCTGTCCCTGGTCGAAGTTCATTGGGCACGAATTTCTGACATGGCCAAATTTTTGTAATGATTTGGAAACTAAGTGAGTATTTTAAGTAAGTTCATACAATAGAATGTTAAATGTTCACATGTTTTCGTTTATTGTACGGGCTCCCGCGACCCTTTTTCTATGGACTAATGTCCACCAGATGGCGAGTGATGATGAGGTCGTATTGTTTTTACCTGATTTTGGGCAGTGGTCATAAAGTTTCGTTTTCGGGAGCATGACGAGTGCAGTTCGTGCATGGGACGCGAGTAGTAATTATAGTCATTTTAATTTCCGGTTAACCTTTATAATAGAGTAGAATTGAAAATGCACATTAGTCGCGCCTCAGTCGCCTGTGGCCACTGTATGCCCCCTATCCCCAAGAACTTCACAGGACCATGGAGTCATGAACGGGATTCTACATCAGTAATTTAATAAGCCTAGACACAACACTTATACTTATATTTCATAAGGTAACAGAATGCAGACTTCAAATACTGCATATGCTATTAGGGCCATATATCGGAAGTACAGTCTCCTCCTGGATAGCGTATTTCATGTGCCAGCACAGGGCCTTCTGGTTCTAGTCCAAAATCCACCAGGAAATTCTCATTCAGCTTCAAGCCACCTTTTTCAGTGTCAACATCAACTTGAATCATCACTGATCCTTTCCTAAAGGATTAACAAATGTATGCATTGTTGAACTGAATACATATTGCCAAATAGTGTTCAGTACCTTGCCATTTCTGGATAAAACTGTCTATCCCACACGCTAAACAAAGAACTTGTGCAGTAAAGCCGTTTGCCGTCCAAACTAAGTTGCATCATTTGTGGTCCACCTTCAATTCGCTTTCCTTTGATTATTAAAGGCTTTGGTTGCTCCTGAAATGCCCTCGACTCTCATCAAATTGGTCTCATAATTATATAAGTACCCAGGTTGACATTTTTATGAACTATTGAATATATCCCAAATCTTTACCTTTAGCTCCTGGTCGTCAATTACTTTAACAGGTCCATCTGAACAAACGCTTCCCCCAAGCCACACCTTTAAAGTATACAATAAATTGTATTTTCTGTGGATTAAAAACTGTTGTTCACAGCAATCAAAATGTTCCAGACACTGCTTTTATTACCTGCCCTACTAATTTAGGATTGCGCGTATCTTTAATGTCGTACTGACGTATGTCCCCATGAGCCCAGTTATTCAAATAGAGATATTTGTCATCCAAGGAAAGAATTATATCAGTGATTAAACCTGTAAACGTTAGTAAGTTGTAAAATAGTAAGTCTTGTAAAATGCAATGGTCATCGTTCAACTTTAATTACCTGACATTTCAGGTAGCGCCCAATTTTCAACCTTCTTGTGGGGTATTTCAATAACTTTATCGGCAGCCCAGGTTCCGTCCTTCATTATCGCATGCGACATGGTGATCATTTTCAATGGTCAGTGCGAGTAGGTTATGTCACTGTACAAACCTGTATAGTCAGAAAGTGAACTTACCGGCTTTCTGTAAAAATGTACGATTGTGGCACTCAATGCACAACAAACAAATCCTTCACTTGCGTCAGGATTGTGCATGAATCTAACTTCTAATGGTATTAGACCGTCTGTTCCGAGTTCAATTGTTTGAATAAGCTCTCTTTCCTTCCATTTCCAGACATGGAGCCGGTGGCCATATTGCCCTAATAAATTCAGTTTTAGGTAGTGCACCAGTAATTCACGCTAAATACCAAACGTACAATGTATGCATTCTTTCTAATAATACTTACCAGCTACAACATCAGCCACGCTGAATCCATTTCGAAAAGCCTCTGGAGCACCCCATTCTGAACTGACCATCACGTTGAGTCTGGGCTGGTACCAAAAGTCGTAACCAAAAGCCACAGATTCACTTTTGGGCCATAGACCTTTTACGTTGAAATCATGATCTAATTCCAGAAATGTTCCTATGGGAAAATGGATGACCAAAAGTTTTCCTGGTGAAATCACATTGCAACTTCTTTTTTTCTGTACAAATTGAATACATGAAGTGCAAAACATGTTGCTGAAATAGCTTCTCTTGTTTACTGGGTTACCTTTTCCTGCCCCGTTCTTGTCACCCATAATACTAATCAGCACTTCTCCTGTTGGAATACAGTGAACGGTGTGAGGCGCCCCAACATCGTATTTATGCAATTCGTGTGGTTCGATTATCTGCATTGTATATATAATGTCGCATACAATATTAATATCACTAGATTGCTTTGCGTATAAAGGGAATTAACGGTTTCATCCCAACTTTACATCCTAACCTTGCTTATCCTCGGTTCTCGAGGATCTGTGCCAATGTCGATGATATAGATACGGTCGGAAAACAGACAAGGTAATATTAAGCGATCTCGCTTTTTAGTGGGATCGTCGTGGCAACTACTACATGCATTCCAACCCATATGATGGAGTTCATCCCCAACATAGGGCATGTAAAGACGGTGGAGGACCTGCCAATTAAAACATGAGATGGTTATGGTCAAATGTAGTTTTATCATCTGTGAGCAAATTAGTGGTCGTATGCCTGCCTAACTAAGTTGTGAGTTGATTATTTTACTATTTTGTGTGGTTGAAACACAATAGCAACTTATTATCGTTTACTCGTTGCGTTCAATAAGCAGATGTCTGTTTTAACAAATTATTTGATGTGATCTATTCGTACTAGATACTTTTTAAATAGGGAAGAATAAAATATTTGATTTTGGTGGAAACCAATTTTGGAAAGAAAAACTTGAAAATGTGTGCAATAGCATATTGAGAACGAGACAAAATAAAATGCAAGACACATTTTATTTGAACGACATTGCTCTATAGCAGCACTCAGCACTGACAGATTTTTATTTTGGTTGCGACCCACCTGACAGTAGGTGGATGATTTTGGGTTCAAATCGACCGTAGCCAAATAATCTGGCCTGCTTTTATCAGCTGGGAAAGCTCGGATGCAAGGCAAATAACACATTTCTTCCCTAGGAGCTTTCATGGCTTCCAGTGGACTTTTGTACCCTGGCCCTTTGCCACAACAGATAGATGGCGATTCTAAAAATGATCACGAAAATTATTTAAATTTGTGTTACGGACTGCTATAGATTCAATACTACATAAAACAAATGTACACTTACTACTCATTGTTGGTTATCAAGTCGTGAATGTAGAATGATCACTGCACCTCTAGTTACCATGTGCATGTATTTATAGAAATTTCAGCCGATGGCGTGTGGTCGTTTAATTCATTCGGGGTAGTATTTAAGCTCCATATTTAATGGAACACGTTTACTCTGCTGAATAAACAATTAAAAGAAATTATACGTTGTTTCTAGCAGATAATTCGCGTAAATCCTAGGTTTTCAAATTGATTGTGCATCTTTTAGCAGTTTGCCAATTTTCTGCTGTAGATTAGGATGTCCGGACCTCTAATGACAAGTTGGCAGCTGTCTTTCGTCCCTGACCTTTTCACCATAACTTCATTTGTATTGTTGACATGGCAATTGAAATATTGCCTATTTTTTTCCAAAATGTCTCTAAAACTAAGCTGTACCATGTATTTAAAAATATTTAATAATACAGTTGTAAAATAAGAATGGCGAATTATAGCTGCGACGGACGAATTTTTCTAAAAAAAAATCTTTAGTCAGTTGTGACAAATATTTGGACTAGGACTACTATGGTGGATAAATAAACTACAGATATCGCCATTGTTTATCCACCATTATAATACCAAACGACCTGCCTTTTCTGCCTATTACTTTTCTATTTCTTTGTTAGCATTTTAAAGTTTGTCTCAAGAGCTGTCAGCTTGTGGTAATTGTGAGGGTGTATGTAATCCTTCAACGGATGCACAGTCAAGCATATAATTATCTAATTAGCTTGTTGATTCAAATATTGATCTGCTAATTGTAGTGGCGTTTGATAAAGCTGCCTGGTCATTTGCAAGTTGTGAGACAGAAAGATTCAGCTACATATGCAGATCTCGCAGATCTTGTCGCCAATAATTGATTTTAACCCACAACTTTAGCCACTACGCAAATGTAGTAGGCTCCTATTACTAGTAATTACTAATATAGGAACTATATCATACATTTGAGTCAATAATTTTATTGTAACTCTCGTTGCAATTCCAGGAACTTTTTGACTCTTCCCATGCTCTTTCTCCCCTATTAAAATTTGTTTCAAAAACTTATTACCTTTTCTGATATTCCATATAGTAAATATCCTGGATTCATTACTAAGTATAGATTTCAATATTAGTCTTTCATGAGAGTGAATTAAATTTAAGATGGAATGTAAGAAAATCTAAAGGCAGCACCTTCATTGTACAATGTGAAAAAACTTTTGATGGCAGTTTTGATTCGAACTGCATAATTTAAAGTTTCATAAATGGTGATTTGTTGTTTCACCTCACATACTTTGAAATAACTTTACAGAAGCTGAACCTGTAAAGTTAATCACCTTGATAGCTGCTTGCAAGTAACTTTGTAAATTTATTTAGAAAACACTTCTCTCAGTCCATTCTGGATTCTTGCCATTAGGGATTGAAATTAGAATTATGAAAAGTGAACACAAATAACCCAATAAGGGTTAAATTATCTCGATTGCTCGGTGCCATAAGTGAATATGGAAATTTAATGTTTGAATTAACATTTTTATTCCCCCATTTCATGATGAACACAAAACAGTCAGCATTTAGTCAGCAAACACTTGCTTTATTTTCAACACATCGAATAAAATATAACTGATGTAATTTTTATTATTAAATATGATACAAGTCAAATTTACATCATTAAAACAATTCCTAACTTATAAAAAATGCATTGGTTTCAAATCGATAAGGAATGGAAACTCGCAATTTTGATTAATGTGGCTGTTATTCGTGGAATAAATGTAATCGCTAAATGTTTTGAAAAAAATAAGAGTGATGACCATAGTTATTCATTAGTGGATTAGGGCTACTAGATAAATTTCTGACCTCATATTGCTAAAGTTACTTGACAATTAAGTTCTTTAATATGAGGAATATTGAAGTAATATGACAAATGCATACTTCGCAAAATCAATTTGATAAGCAGGCAATAACTGTACATATCAATGTAGTAAAGTGATTCTATTTCAATAGGTATTGGCTTTTATAATTCCATAAAATTGCATTTCATAGAAATGCTTGGACAGTGCTATAAGAATTGAGGAAATGTCGCCATTCCAAATGACTACACTGCATAACACATCAATGATCAAATCCAGGTGCTGTGCAATTTGTGTGAACCGCAATTTTGTTTAGACTGGAAGAAAATAAATTAAATATCTTCAGGTAGCATGCCCCAGGAAATGTACCCAGGTATTATCCACACTACAAGCATCCGTTGATATTATACGAACTAATAAGAGCCTTATTTTTCCTCATCGCTTTCTATTGATAGTGGCACATCTCTCAAAAGACCTGTTGCACAAATCGATTCCATAAGAGCACCACCCGCCCTTCAGGAATGTGACTTACTGACTACTGTACATGTATATCGACACGAGTTCCAGACTCTTCTGAATGTAAAGATACACTTTAAAACGTGTTGATAGAGATCACATTCATAGAGGGCGAGAGCTATTATAGGGTCGATTTGTATAGCATGCATTTTGAGAGATGTGCCACTATAAAAGTAAAGCGACGAATGTATGAAATTCATAATATTCGTAAAACGTACAACAAATAGCAAATATGTGTGTTCCCAAACTGAAAAAAACTGTGCAGAGGTGTTTATGCAAGGCAATAATACAATATCTACATGTACATGTACCTCCAAAAGTCAACGGTGACCATGCACTGGATAAGTAGTGTGGAGGATGATGATCCCAATCTTGCGTTTAACCACTAAAGTTCCCTACTTTCAGTTTGTGATGACACATTCATACTCAATTTTAACCCTTACATTTTTTTCTTATTGCACCTATACATGTACATGCTCTAAAATTAAATTTTTACCTCATTGTACTTCGATGGAAAACATGTAATACAGTTACAGCCTTATTCCTTGGGGTTTTGTAAACCTTCCCGTCCCTTGAACGAACAGTAAGCCAGAATCATTATCAGTTATACAAACTTCCAAGAAATTTGTTAGTTTAATATTTACACATCCTTGCAAAGTGTTTTGCTTTGTATACATACAGTAATTTCTTACGGAATGCAATAGGCTAATAAAATAATACTCTGGAAGAAAGAAAAAAGTAGATGAAGAGTTCAGAGACGTCATGCCATGTCAATATTTGTTAGTAAATTCTTTACACCAATTAGCTCGCAAATAGGCTTCCAACCATCATTCCACCTCTCATTAGAAAGAAATTAATACTGTCCATAAAGTCCGGTACACACTGAGACATTTATGGCGTCAGAATTGACGCCATCATACAAATGTCTGTGTGAGCATGCTACTGGCACATGTGTAACCATGAACATATACTCAACTAAATGACATTACAGTCCATGGCGCCATCATGTGTCTGTGTGTACTGGGTTTTAGTTGTGGCTTTTGCACAACCACATGATTATCAGCTCTAGTGCTATTTCTTTATGTAGCACACCATAGAAGAGATCTGAAAGGTGCTAAGGTAGAGACGCCTTTGAACAAAATTTGTGAGGCAGCTGCGGTGTGTGGTATTAATTTAGTTTGTGCCTCATTCGCCTTGCACGGTGAGCAGAAATCAATATACTTAAGATGTGTAGGGCCACTGGCCAGGCTACGAAAAAGGCAACTGTTTTAAAAGACATGTTCCTGAAAGGCCACCAACTGAAACTGTTTGACTTATCCGATTCCTAAAAGTAAAAATATGTGAAATATTGAAAACACTGCCAAAACCTCAAATTATAATATTTCAGAGGCGTTTACATACCGCAGACACATGCCCATTTCTGTGGACAACCAGACGCCCTTGAGCCATATTGTGGTGGGCAATAGTTAAGGCCTCTAGAGTATTTAGTCGCGTCAGCACACTTTCCATGTCATGCTGCAGTTGCACAAGGGCTAGGGCAATTTGCTCATTGACATCCACAGTCTTATCGCCTCCTCCTGGGCCTCGTCCCCCACTGCCGCCTGCCCCCATTGCCACTGGCCGGCCCCCAACCAAGTTTGGTCCTCCTGGAACACTGGAGTTGCCTAAAAAAAAGTTGCATGGCGTTTATTAATGCTAAATTGAAAACTGCATTTTAATTTTTCATCTACACTTATTCCCAGTTATCTACAGTAGTCCAATTCTAGATAGTAAGTTGCTTATTTTTAATGTGAATAATGTATTGTATAATATAATCTACCTTTTCTTATGAGAACTTCTTGCTGACGGCCTATAGTGCCATATACCCTTGAAGTTGATCGCAATGCCATTGGATCTCCACCACCTCTAAGAACTGCACCATCAATTGGACCATTTTGATTTACTTTACAATTCTTGAGCCCATTCTGCATAGCAGCTTCAGTGGTGTCATAAGCGTTATCGGTGTGATCTGCCAATATATAGTTAGTGACATTACATCATTAATCGGTTGCCAATTTTATCAAATTTATACGTAAAATTGGGCTAATCATGGCTTACCTTTCTTTTGCACATAAACAATGTCTTCATTGTCACTGTTTGCTTTTTCATTATAGCCGCTATTCTCGGTGCCATTATTGAGTTCTGATAGTAGAGGATCTATAAGCTTATCCTTATAAATATAAAAGCGGGTTTAACACTTTTCATATCATCATCATTATTATTAATAATATTATCTAGTAAGTGTCCAACTGCAAACCTACTTCTGGAAACTCTTCATTATCTACTGGATCAGAAAATTCATCTTCATCACTGTCAGAACCACTGTAGAAGTTATCAGGCTGACTTTCTCTTTTGTTAGGAATGGTTCCATTAGCTTTAATAGTGGATTCTACAGCATCCCATTCGGGTTTTTCCTCAACATCATTGTTGGTTAAACCATTTGCTAAACACAAAAATATATATTTGTAAATTCTCTATTTGTTGGAAACATTCCAAATATACTGTAGGGGGATACTGGTAGAAATTGCAGCTAGAAAAAAGAATTTCATTTCTGAAAAACCTGAAAATACATTAAGGATGTCATATGCTGTCACTTATGATCAATGTATTACTCCAGAATAACGATATCAATAGTAGTACATTCAACAACACATCTCGTAACTCGTTTCAAGAGATATGCGAAACAAACTGATCACATTTTATATTAAAAAATATACTGTATATTTTAGCTTTACCATGTCTACACCACTGTTTCAAAAAAAATCCCAGTAGCTGAAATGTTTGAAATTTATTTTGAACAAATTCTCTTCACATGTATTCCTTGAAATTTAGCCTTTTAAGTATCTGGATCACAATATTGATCATTCTATCTTGCTGGTGTAACCAATTCAGTGGATGTGCAACCTTGTTAATAGGAATTCAGCTTTCATGTTTTTAAATGGTGAGGGCACATCAATTCATTAAAAATGTGGGTTTAATCTACACATCATTAGACATACCTATTAATGACAATGTTATTTTGTCTTTTAAAGCCAGGCTCAATAAGTTTTTAGTTGCACCATCCCATTTTTCTTGCATTCCATTTGTAATATGACTAACCAAAACTTGAGAAGAACCACTATCTTACCAATGGCTGTATAGTCCCGGTCATTCGGTTGATGTGCTCCATACCTCATGGTACAACCAAGGTATTTGTAATTGTCCACAGCTTTTGATGTGATGAAAATTGCTGCTAGGTAAACCGTGAGTCAATGTGTGCAAAATGCAAATGACTTATACTAGGGATATCTCGTGTCACACAGAAATGGTATTGTAGTTTTATAAATTTTCCTCAAAAATTGAAGCATCCAGAATGTAACAGAAAACAAACAGAAAACAGCAAAACAGATTAGGGTAAAATAAAATGTTCTTGTAAATTTTGACAAGCAATGCATTGTTGTATCCTAAAAAGTAGTAATGTTAAGTGTTTGCATGATTCCTATGATGTTGTTTGCATTGCCATGTTTTCGAGAGACTAAAAATGATTATGTTCATGCCACCAAAAACCAGTCCAAAAAAAACTGCAGCAATCGAATGTTGTGTAGTGCACCATCAACAAGGTTGTATTTCCACTGTTAGTTTACCTTTACATGCCATTTTAGTTATACATCAGCCAATACAAACAATGCAGACATTTGCAAAGGGGATAACTTATCATAAATGTAATTTATAATTAATAATTAAATTGTATATAAATTAAGTTTCGTTTGACACATTGCAGAGGGTTCATTTTCTTTAAAACAATCTCATATTGTCACAAACGTTGAATGCTATAGATTATTTTGCCCGGATTCAAACATTTATGATAAGTATTATCTCAAATGAACTTTCACCACACATTTAGGCAGACGTAACAAACTGACTTTGCACCTCCAGTATTTGAAAACCCTAGTTTTGCTACGTATTTATTCCGTACCAGCATTTGAACCTCATAATTGACCAGGAAATTTGTATAATTGCATGTAAAATGTATAATTATATGCGAATGCATGTTGTTCCAACTCCTGTAATCATGTAAATTTACATGCATTTCTATTTGAAAAGAGCGACTACTAGGTCGAATGATGAGGGATGATTTAGAGAAAAGCTCAAGTAATCTCAGAAATTGTAAATTGAAAATAAATTAGGGAATATCAATTTTACATTTTCTTTCTCCATATACTGTACACAAAGAAAGGACACTGGTAGGCATATGGTGTACATGTACAAGTAGTGATGAACAAATTCCACAATAATACTAGGATATTATAAAGCCTATACCTGGAGGTAAATCAGACTTACACTTTTTGTCGTACTTACGTCTGTAACAAAAACCTGTAGATGCTGTTTAAATGCAATTTCAAATTTTGAAGCAAAGTAAGCCTATGCTTCCAATTGCAAATTTTGGCACATTTCTAAATTATCTATAACCGGTATGGGCTTTATCGTTTCTCTAGCATTATATAGTCTGGACATTTTTATACCAACACCAAGTTTCATTAAATTGATGGTTAAGAGAAATGAAAGGATCCAAAACCAATATGAGTGGAAGAAAGTAACTGATATTGACTTGCACTTACTTAATTTATTTTCTTCGACATCTCCATTCAATTCGATGCCATTTTCCTTATATCCAGAATCTAGTTTTCCTTTCTTATTTGGTAATGGCAAATCCACCATTTCATAAAATGGTCCAACGTTGTCCATAAATTCTGCAACTTTGTCAGTAAAGGCCATGGTCTCCACAATCTGTAAAGTAATCTTTACCAATTTTTTTGGCAAAATATCAAAACAGCAAGTTAACAGCAAAACCAAAAAAAAAAAAGACATGCAACTTAAATAAAAGCAAGCAGTCATAACTATTCTATTCAAATCGACATTTTTACAACAATTTACAAAAAGTAAAAGAGCATAAGCAAGCGAACCAAAGCATAAACAACAAGCCCAAAGAGATGGATGATATTTAAACACCTTCTTTAATTCGTCGATGTAACTGTTCATAGCCTCTTCCTTTGTCATGGTGCCCAGCTTCTTCCAGGCATCCCTAATGACCATGTAATAAATAGAACCTAGAGTTAATTTATGCATAAAAGTAACGTAAACTTGAAAATGAGTGCTGAGAAATTACCATTTTGCCTTTTTCACAACTTCCCAAAATGCGGGTTTTGGAAACTCGCATGGTCCTTCAGTGGCTTGCTTGTAGTAAGAATAAAACTTTAAGAGCATTTCATTAGATGGCTGGTATGGTCCTAAAAACAATAACATAAAACAATTAGGTCTATCCTCCCATGGATTTCACCAATGTTTTTCTTGTTTCTGGAGTTATCATTCCCTCTTCAATCATCGATCCTTGCATAGCTTTACCATTTTTTCTCCTCAATTTCTCCACCGTCTGTCTCAAGTAGTTGAATGTGGATTCCTCACTTCAAAGAACCCTCTTTCACTTTTCTAATGACCAAGTAGCATAAATTCTAGCCCATTCCAACTTTTTTACTTTGTTTTCTCTCATAAAATATAAAGCTTCTTGCATGTTACTTGGGCTGTAATTTCACGATCATGAATACAGCGTTGGATTCGCTTTCCTCGTTCTTCTTAGTTTTAACTTAATTTTATTTCTAAGTTTGTAATTGTGATTTGCAATGGTTTAATCACTTTTGTGCTAGTAAAAGCTGATTGAAATTATATGATAAGATGTTTATTGACAAAATGTCAAGGCTGATAACTAATTCAGTAATTATGGCAACATTTCTGCTATGGTCTATTGATTATTGTAATGTCAAAAAAGGGACTAACATATATATATATATGGTGTTGGTATTTTCAGCTATGTATTCTTTTAAATTTAATAGATAACTGAACAGAACCCGCTGCTTGTCTTGTGTTTAGTTGAACATTCTGCTGTGAACATACATAATAAATGTAACAGGTGGGACCCACATGTTAAATCAGCGGGTCAGCCGACCACTGCATTGAACCCTGCAAATGTAATTTTCTGCATTTATAAATGGGCTGTAGTAGGGAATGGGCGCAAACTAGCAGACATCAACCATCCAACTATTTATTTTACTATAGACTTGGATGTTAATGCAAAAAAGTGGCACAATGTATTATGGGAATGTTATTTTTGGATTGTGATTATATGAATTATACTTTGGATTGACTAGCCATATGTCATGGACTCTCATTCACCTACACTGTATACTTGGTACATGTATGGGGTATGGACTAAACAATACTCGTTTGGAAAAAAGTATTGTTTTAGTATTAGGTTCACGTAAAATTTAAAAAAAATGTAAAGGGTCACTTTTCATTGCTTCATCAAAGCTATTGGCCGGAGTTGTGAAAACGCGTACGTCAATGCAAATGTTATATAGCCGGCATGTTCAAAAACACTGACAATTTAAAACACTGTCCCAAAAAGTAACACCAAATTCATGACAATGCCATTTGGTGGATACGAGAACATAAGAGTGCTCATCACTTCTGCATATTACAATCAAGCTACTGATATCATAATCCACTCATTTTAAAGAATCAAGTCAGTTGCACACAGACAAGTACGTTTGCTGCTGTTGGTGCTAAAGCAACAAAGTAAGATTACAGAGCATAAATTAAAAAACGAGCATCAAAGGCAATAAATGCGTCAATGCAATATGAAAAAAACATTAACCACGTTGAAGGAATATCAATTAGGTCTATATCAAGGCCTTATCAAAATGCTTCAAGTGTAATGGCTGCAGTCATATGACTTTAATTACATCTAAAATTACAAGGACATGCATCTTTATAAAATTTGTGGATATACACTGTAGGCCCTAATAAAATTCAAATTGAGGTTGAGCAATAAATCGGGTTATAATAATATAGGCAAGTGTCCTTTACATATAGAATGGTTTGTGCGCTGTATGTTATGCCAACCCATGCTGTCCACATAGCAATGTGCAAAAAAAAGTAAAAATATGAAAACTAATTGACATGGTGACAAGTGTAGCCACTTCATTATGTCAACAGAAAAGACAGGTGCTTACAGCTACTGTTCTGATACTCTCAAACAAGGTCCTGACAATGAGATGGGTGATATATTTAAAACAGTAAAACTGTCTATCATGCCTCTAGGGACATGTATAGCCTGCAGTAATTAGGTACTATGCAAGTATTGCATATGGGATGGATGTCAAATAATGATCATTTTTAGTCACGAATTTATGCCATTTATAATTTATTGAAAATATACACGTACGTGTATATATATATATATACCTTATACTGTATACGTGCTCCATATACATGAACAGTGTATATAGGAAGAACAGCCACAAATTTGATAGAACTAAGCATTCAGTTTTTTGGCTTTTTATCAGATAAATGTCCTAAAAACAACTTGAACTATCCTATCTCCAAATACCATCTTTCAGCACATAAACAACTGCCAAAATGCAACAGCTATTCCAAACTCAGAACAACTTCAGCAATATGCTCTCGCTAATACATTGAAAGCAAAATGAAGAGCAATTCACGATAACATTTTGTAATAACATTATTTACATGCACTGTTTTTGTAACCCAATTCTTATAGCCTCTATCATGGAATTACGTATTTGCTTACCATCTTTAGGCAGGTTTTTGATAACGTTAACTGCGGCGTGGAACTTTTCTTCGGTTGTCATGATTGCAAAGTTACATAACACGCAGAATAAATGCGGAAAATTGAATAAATTTGCTCGATTGACTATACTAGGGAAGAAAATTAACGACGAAGCAAAATCATAACGAGCTGGCAGAAAAAAAATCTTCACTGTAGAGGGCAGACCAGGCAAAAACAGGTGATCATGCAGGAGGAGGAGCTTGACGTCACAAGTATGTTATGTGGCGCCCTCTATGACGATTTCTTTTGACGTCGGCCATTTTGTGGCGAAGCGCGTGGCGAAACGAGTCTCCACGTGTGAGAAATTATCCCATTTTCTCTACATTGTAGGCCGCTTGTAAGGAAAGATGGCTCAATATAACTTTAAGAAAATAACCGTGGTCCCAACATCCAAGGTAACTAAGCTTTTAAAACTTTTGTATATGAAATGTGGTTAGTTGCATGCCCAAAGTACGGCACGGTGCTGGGATTTTATGTCACGGCATGTCTGTACGGTACCGTAGATGGTGTAACGTTTTGGTTTATTTTTAGGATTTCACGGACATAGTCCTATCGAAGACTCAACGCAAAACCCCTACTGTTATCCACAAGCATTATAAAATCTCTCGCATCAGGCAGTTTTACACGAGAAAAGTAAAATTCACTCAGCAAAATTTTCATGACAAGCTATCCCAAATCATTAATGATTTTCCAAAGCTTGATGTAAGTATTTCATAACTCATGATCGTGGAGTTCATGGCTAGCATTAGATGGAATTGCCAAGTCACTAATTTGTTGTATTTTGCAATAGGATGTTCATCCATTTTATGCCGACTTGATGAACGTTCTTTATGACAAGGACCATTACAAGTTGGCTCTTGGACAAATAAACACGGCCAGGCATTTGATAGACAAGTACGTATCTCATGAGTCTCGATTTAGGTCATGAGGAGCAAGCAAGGTCTACTGACCACTGGTGTCGTATTTGTGGACAAGGTCTGTCCCAAATGTAAGTGGATGAATTTTTATGTAAATGCATATATGACTCATGGTATTGGTAGATATTGGCGTGTTTGTAGACACCTTGGCTACATGCTCCTACTTTTATCAACTTGGTCAGTTATAGTAAAGTGATGTCTGAATATGTTGCATTGGATGCTGCAGTATTGGCTGCTGCGCTAGCCGTAGTGCCCTGCTCACAAAAGCTGACGCAGTGCTTTCAGTTCGAAAGTTTTTTGCAAAGAAAAGCACCCAAGTAGCAAGCATAGATTCAATCAAGTTGAAAGAAGTGTAAGACATGTAGGTATTTGTTGCACTTTGAAAGACAAGTTGTATTTGCACTTGGGTCTTATGTTCATTTAAATAAGAAAGTCAGTCCATTTCCTTTTGGGATGAATGTTGTAATTGCTACAATTAAAGTCTTAAAATAACAGGACATGCTTATCAATTTGTTTATCAATAATGGTTTGTATTAGTTGTTGCATAACATATCTGACTTATGATGCATTTAAATTTTTATGTTCAAGTATTCAAGTTCAACTATAGGGTATTGTTCTTTGTAGTGACTAGTCTAATGAATAATGATTACTGTCATGCAAAAGTCGATTTGCTAAATGCTTAATTGTAAATATATGAATTTCAGCGTGGCTAAAGACTATGTGCGCCTGCTGAAGTATGGAGATTCCCTATATCGTTGCAAGTGTCTTAAGAAAGCTGCACTTGGGAGGTAGGTGTTTTGTATATTGGTGCTTTTTTTCTCCATTCATGTTCATCTAGAGTATTTGAAAGAAAATGAAAATGTTGTTTAGGATGATTACTATTATGAGAAGACAAAATCAGCCCTTGCAATATTTAGAGCAAGTGCGGCAGCATCTGTCACGTCTACCTTCCATTGACCCTAATACTAGAACATTGCTGATATGTGGTTTCCCTAATGTTGGCAAATCAAGCTTCATTAACAAGGTAAGTTGTTCTTGGCTCATAAACTGTTGAAATATAATGTCCAAGCTGTCATTACCAACAAGGATCATGTTTCTTTGATTTTTAGATCACGAGAGCTGATGTTGAAGTACAGCCATATGCATTTACGACCAAGTCGTTGTTTGTGGGTCACACAGACTACAAATATCTTCGGTGGCAAGTAATTGATACACCTGGTATTTTGGACCATTCTCTAGAAGATCGTAATACCATTGAAATGCAAGCTATCACTGCCCTTGCCCATCTTCGAGCAGCCATTCTCTATGTTTTGGACATCTCTGAACAATGTGGACATGGCTTAGAAGAACAAGTTCAGTTGTTTCATAACATTCAACCACTTTTTGCAAACAAGGTAAGTCGAGATATGCTTGTAGCAGCTCTACATTGCAAGTGACATCCTATTATTTGGTAATTTCAAAACTTGTAAAAGTTATAATCGTCTGTATGCTTTGTCATGGACAATTATGTAATTTATTTTCATTTTTTATCTTCAGCCACTAATTCTCGCTGTCAACAAAGTTGATGTATTGAGGCTGGAGGATCTCCTTCCAGAAAAACGAGCTATTTTTGAGGAGTTGGAAAAGCAAAATTATCCTGTTATCTGTATGAGTACCGTTACAGAAGAAGGTGTTATGACTGTTAAGGAGGAGGTATGCTGTTGCCTAACTTTAATTTTGACAAATTTTGATTTATCACTGCCTTTGTTAAAGTAAAATGTTTCCTTTGCCTAGGCTTGCGAACGCCTTCTAGCTCATCGTGTTGAAGTAAAAATGAAGTCCAGGAAAGTGAATGACATTCTAAATAGAATCCATGTTGCAAAGCCTGTGGAACGAGACACAAAGGTATTATTGAAATTCTGCCAATATTTATGTAATTGCATCTTGCACATTGTTCCAAAATTGCAAATTTTTGTTTCTCTAGCACCGACCCCCTTTCATACCTGAGCGCGTGCAACAGAAAAATATGATTATCGATGGCGCAAAGTCGAGAAGATTGGAACGGGATATTGAAATAGAAATGGGCGATGACTA
This sequence comes from Cylindroiulus punctatus, assembly GCA_034695085.1. Taxonomy (NCBI): domain Eukaryota; kingdom Metazoa; phylum Arthropoda; class Diplopoda; order Julida; family Julidae; genus Cylindroiulus; species Cylindroiulus punctatus. The sequence continues at coordinate 5,955 of JAQFYZ010000146.1, read as the reverse complement.
TATATTAGATTTAAATAAAAATTATGACTTACCCAAGGAACAGAGATATGACGTCATCCCAGAAATCTGGGAGGGACACAACATTGCAGATTACATTGATCCAGATATTTTAAAGGTACTGCAGTACATCTTTTGTGGTAATAACAAATTCGATTGTATTCCAATTTGTGTGCAACATGGACGATTATTTGTTTAGAAACTCGAGCAGCTTGAGAAGGAGGAAGAGCTACGGGAAGCGGCAGGAATGTATGATGTCAATATGAGTGACGACGATCTAGAAATGAAAGAAATTCGGGAAATGGCTGCTCAGTATGTATTTGTTTTAATGATTGTACTCAATGATGCACAGTCATTAAGCGTCATGGAGAACTTGTTTTTCTTATTGGAACTTGTTTTAGGATTCGCAAGAAAAAGAAAATCATGCAGATTGAAACTCGACTTAAAAAACGGATCACCAAGCCTAAGATGCCACGCACTGGACGTACGAGAGAGCGAAGTGTTAGTCGACTACGAGGTGAAATGGAGGATCTTGGCGTGGACATGTCACATATAAATGACGTAAGATAATTACTTACACGTTGATTTCTTTTATATATGATAATTACACTTCCTGATGAAATGTATCCAACTCATAGTATTTGGTGATGAACATGGTCTAACGAGCTTTTCAATTTTCTGACAGCACTTTTTTGTCTCTACTAATACTTGGTTATCGTTGCAATGTTCCCTACATTCTGGTTTGTGTTATTCTGCAGACACATTTTGCTGATCCATCGAGATCGAGAAGTCGTTCTGCCCGACCACTTAAGCGCAAGAGGGAGGATTCTTCTGGAGTTGTTCGAAGCAGTTCTAAAGTACCGCGAGATGTTTCAGGAATGCGTGATGAAAAGGTGAGACTTTGTTTTGACAAATGATGTAATCGACAGAGAAAAAACCCGGTAAACTTGTGGGATTTATAAGAGACTAATAGGGTTAATAGAGCTCAAGATATTATGCTCTGGTAAGTAATTTTATTAGCTTATGTGCCATGAATACTCCAATGTATTCCCCAGAGAAAACTATCGTTAATGTTCAAGTTCATTAACGCGATTGCCACCAATTTTTGCTAAAATTTGTGGAATTGTTGTAAAGTTCAAGTGTCAAATTTCTTCCGGAGTACATGTCATTAATTTAAGCCATTATATACTTATTTCAGATGAGAGGTACAGCAAAGAAAATCGCCAAGAAAGCTCAGATGAAATCTAACCGAAATGCCCGCAAAGGAGAGGGAGACCGCGTCATCTTGGATATGAAACCTAAACATCTTTTTGCTGGAAAACGAAAAATGGGTAAAACTGATCGCCGTTAAATATCGTGTCCTCTGAAAATGAAAGATAAGTGGATTTAAAGTTATAATAAATCACGTACAATGATACGCAGTATTGAGATCAGTATTTCTTTCTTGATTGGATTTTACTGGTTTAAATTAGGGTGACCAGTCACCACGCTACCTGAGAACCTGGAAAATCAGGAAATTTTAAATGGCTAGGCTGGATCTTTCCTTGGTGTACAAAATATGTAAACAAGGATCCAGAGGTTTCATCCCCATGTATATTGTTGCCCAGCAATGTTTGTCGCTGGGTAGTTTTGGTGTCTATTGTTATAGTATTGGTAGTGTGCAACGCCACTTTCATGAAGGCTCATATAGCCTCACTTGCAATGGGAAGTTTTTCATTTTTTTCCAAATGCGCTCATAAATACTGGCTAATTATTACTTTTGCAATTTTTGACTCCCTCGGTGGTATCCAAGAGTACTTATTGCTAGTATTTGAGCATTCTGTGTTTAATTTTTCGCCACAAGCTTGAATTTACCGAACTTTGCTAGGCATTTTGTGGAAAGTATCCTACCTTCAGCAGACGGTACAGGTATTCAACTGTCACTTGATGGTGACCTTTTCTCTTCACACTCCCATTATTATGAGTTTCACTCGGTTATAATAAAGCCACACAGAGTAAAATTTCCATGTTTATCAAAAAAAAGTCCAATGATTGTGAGTGTCAAAAGCTACAGTATGTGTAGTAGATTTGGTGGCGAAATATGGTGGGCCAAACTTCCACAAACCTGGTACTTTACACCCAGAATCTGGGAGACAGAATTTCGTGATTTTTCAGAGTTGCTTCCAGGTAAATGTTGGAAGGAACGTTTAAAAATTGGCGACTGCTGTCCTTTCTTTCCTTCTCAGTTCCATTCATATTGTCCCGTTCTCCCACTTCCAGGGAAGTGCAGTTTATGTACTGTAATTATTAAAATCTAAGGATATAAATGCCATTTTAACCAACAATTATTTAAAAAATATTTGCTACGATTTTCATGATTCCAATGATTAAGATAATGTCATAGGCGAACATTATAAAAAGAAATTGTGATGATCTACAGTAGACTATCTGGATTTTAAGAACATTATTCTTAGAATCTGTGATATTGCTGGAAATGCATGGGAGAAGCCTTTTTTTGAAAACGAGATGGTATTAGTGGTTTTGACTCGTATTTATAAACAAGAATTTGTTTTATTGACTAAGGATGATCATAAGCTCCCCTTATTACAAAAATTAACTTAGAAAACCACCGCCTACTATTATTCCCTGAAAACCAAATTCATGAAATTGAAACACTGAATGTTCTTTTTTTATATTGAGGGAAAGACTTCATGTACTAAACTGTACTGACTCTGTACTAAATCATGAATGAGGTTGCAGAAGTACTGATAAAAATCATTGCACAAAAGATCTTCAAACAAGTCTGTTACACAACTATTACGAGAAAACTAATTGATTAGTCAGTTATTGTGATGAACCCTGTGATTGTACAGTATCCATCTAAGCTTTCACTTTGATGCGAATGTAAAGACAATGTCTATGATTGTGAAAATCTGAAGATTCTCAAAAATTAAAGGTTATCAAGGTAAGTCGTAGATTATTCTGAGTGAGCAAAATAGTCTTAAACAGATATAGTGTACATGTGAATTGGAACAACATACAACAGAAGCACATGTATCAAAAAATGAAATTTAATAAAAATTATTCCAATGTAATTTTGCTGCCTTTTGTGATCCAAATTGAAAACATCAAGGATGCACGCCTTTGTCCGCGTCTGACACTTGCCAAACCATAACTGTTTAACTAAAATGTTGCGTATAAAAGTAATAAAAATATCTGTAAAATGTATTCAATTTCCTCCAAAATGTTTCGTTCAACGTTATTGATTCGAGTTTGGAAAAATCCTGTAATTTCCAACGTCAGCATATTTTCTTATAGTATTAAGTATCAACTTAATTACAATAAGCTGAAAGCTTGAGTTAATTGGTGACATTAAATACATGCATTCATCTTAGCCTTTTTTTTAATATAAGGTTGAATGGGTAATTGTTAAACAATGGTATATAATACTATGTGTTGAAGTGTATATTCACCCAAATTGGCTTGTATTTATTGTGAAGATAACTGAGTAATTAATTCTAGGATAGAACATAAATTTCAGAAGCATTAACAGGTATCCGACTGTTGTGATATTGGATTAACGTTTTAATACTTAAAAACGTTTTTTAACACCAATGATTCGTATTTAGCAAAATATTGATTCAAAGTATCTAGACGATTGATCCAGAGATCGATTTTAGTCGTATGTTTCAGTTTCATTCTACTCTACATCAGCGTTGCAAAATGTTCACAATTTTTTATATTTTCCAAGGATATGAGGATTCACTTTACTTCAATGTTTTAAGTATCGCATACATTTCAGAATCACTGCGAAAAGTTTATCAATTTTATTCCCAAATACAAATCATCAGAGATTCACTTTTTTGTTTTTACCAAGTTTCTTTTCCAGCACAGAATTTAATAACATTCCTCTCTCACTTCTTTTCGAAAGTGCGGGATTCTCTTATGATATTCTCGCTTGAGACTAAAAATTTCAAATGCATAGCATAGCAGATCAGATGCATACGCTCTTGCAATAAAGGGAGTCCATTTTGGACTTCCGTGGTTGTATCACCACTTGTTTAGCGTTAATAAGTTGTGACATTTTTATTGGTAATTATATTTTCGCCTTGCCGAGTTATATCCGAGCCCGAATCATTCACCCCATGGAGCCATTTTCGCAATAAATCAATGGATGCCGTTTGGCTAGAAACCTTCCACATACAGTAGACTGAAGCATTTCAATCCAATATCATGTGGTGCTATTTGTCATTACGAGCGTATCATTGCGGGGGATGGATAACTATTTTTAAACGTTTTGAAACGGACGCACGTTTAACATGTGGCAATAAAAACGTCAATCGAGAAAATTTACAGCAATTTATCCCAAAAAAACAAGGTATATAAGTCAGGTTTTGGTACACTCTCACTAACAACTGACTGACACCAAAGCAGCTTGTCGCAGAGAATTCCAACTCCCAAAAATGTTGTCAGGTAAAAATATAAATTAGCAATGTCAAAACTAGAAAATTAAAGTGAGTGTAACTGGGTTTGCTTTTTGTTCGTTGACACGCAGGACCCGTTATTTTGACGCTGCTGTTGCTCCCAATTGTTTCGAGCTTTGCCCAGTTGAACCCAGGAGGCAATGGACAGGATGGAGTGAATCCAAATCTTCAAGGAGGGAATGCCGGAAGCCCTGGAGGAAACTCTGGAAACCAACGACTACCAGGATTTAATCTATTTGGAAACGCAGGAGGAAATCCATTTGGCCAAGGAGGAAACCCATTTGGCTCAGGAGCGAACCCATTTAATCCGTTTGCATTTTTACTCAACGGTTTAGCGCCATTCTTTAATCCAACTCCAACTCCGAGAGCGCAAATAAAGAAGTAAACTGGATATGTTTAGAAAGTATTTTGTATTCACCAAGGTCGAAGAAGGAATAATCTTCATATTTTCATATTGTTCTGGAATATGAACTTTTGAATATCTTCGTTTTGCGTTGAATCAACATTATTTGTATTTACATTAAATGGTTGGTCATATCAGTCTTCGTAAAATGGAAATTTAATGTTTTGCACATGAAACATGGCGAGCATTTTTCGACGGAAGATTTGCAAAGCTTTGTGACTACACTGCAATGCAAGCTTAATTAAATTAAATTAAGCTTTCGTTTTTTTTCTGTCTAGTTTTTTAACAAAACGAATGTTTAACATACCGTTCATACTTTTAATAAACGTCAAATCACGTTTATTTTGCATAGCTTAGTTATCTATTAGGACTTCACTATCATTAGGAAATTGCATGTCCATAACAAGCTTTTATAAAAGGCACCAAAATGAAATTAAAGATTCGTTTCTAAAACTTTCGTTGGTGCCGCGCAAAGTGTCTATTATTGACGACCCTGAAAACGCCTCAATGCAAAGCTCACGGAATGTCCAGGTCATAATAGAACCAATCAGAGCGCTGGCATTTTTCGCATTTGTGACAAGGCGCCTTGTGTCAGAGAGTTCGCAAATTCACACTTGTTGCGGTCGCGGTCGGTTGCCCCCATTCCATCGTTTTTACAAATTGTTACAAATTGCAAAGAAAACGTTCTGTTGTCGGATATCTAATTATTTATAACTTGCCCCCACAGTGTGCGCGTAACGCGATTCCTCGCGACATAGTGCGTGTTTCCAAATATTGGTTTGCAGTTTGACGAACGACGAAACTCCATGCTGAAGTTGGGCCAGTCAAACCATGGGCAGCCACCGAGCTAAATACGGTAAAATTCTAATAATTGTCTTGCCTTCGTTTTGAGACGTTTTGAGACAATCAAGTACAGTATATACATGTATGATGTCAAGACTTGGTACACTTTCGCGTGGGGAAACGTTCGTGTACGAATGCACGCAACTTGCATTATACTGTACACTGTACACTCAACTACACTGCACATGTATGCATGCATCAAGAATTTTTTTTTTCGGATAGGGAGGGGGGGGGGGGGGGGGGGGTTCA
>JAQFYZ010000145.1:0-65427 GCA_034695085.1 Cylindroiulus punctatus | reverse complement strand
AAAATAGTTAGTGCTGATTACTGCTAACTGCCTGGCCAGATTATTATCAACAATTAGTGCTGCTATCGACCGGAACACTCATGTTCAGATAATGTACTTCTTTGACATATCAGAAATTCACGTTTACTTATTGGACAAGATGTTGCCAATATTTGCATTTCACACGAAGGCGCAGATACTTCAGACTCTGGTCTAGGATTGTCGACCTAATCTTGTCTTTCAACGTGTTTGAGGATGTGTTAACCATTTGCTGTTTTTCGCATCAAGCACAGGGCAGTGCATTGTGTACGTCAGCCCAGTTTTCTTTTTGTGGGTCAAAGTTTCTTTCCAGGATTTGATGGTGCTATCCTCATTTTCCATGCGTTTTTTCCACAATTGCTTTTGTTTTTGGCTCATTCAACAGTCATTGTTTCTCATGCAGGCACAAGTGGTCGCGGTGATCCCCCCAGGATGGAGAATTAGACTTTGAAATGATGAATAAATGAGCGTGTGCTGTCATGTTTGGAAACAAGGGGTCACGCTTGTTCATTGTTCGTTGTGGTGCTAAACAAAAAGTCAAATGTCCGGGTTAAGATTGTCCAAACATAAGATAATGAAAGTGCTGCTAACGTGAGTTTTGAGTAGTTTAGCCAGACCCCATAAGCGTAACAAGATCTCGTTATAGGGCCCAATTAACCGTTAAAATAAAACTGAACTCCGGATGACTCCTGGTCTACATCGGATGTTGGAAAAGTCTGCCTGTCATAAATGTGGAGTGGTTAACTTCGCGGAAATTCAATTTAATGTTAAATTTAATGTCACAGTCCTTGACTTCGTATCGCTGATCGTGGACTGCGCACTATGTAAACTCATATCTGCAGTTTGCATGCAGTTTTCCGTAATTACTACGGCAGGAACTGCAGGACAAAATGTTTGGCATCAAGGTTTTTCGAAACCAACTTTATTGAGAATGTTTTCTAATACGGTATCTTGATCAAACATGGGCCTGGCAATTAGATACGCCCAAGGTTGATCCTTCAACTTATTCAGCCCATCACGGAATGTCGGATTCTAATTTTATAATTAACTAGCCACATGTAACCTAATATTATTTCTGATTTAACTGCTGCCCCTAACCACCAGGCAATCACTGCCAGCCTACGAACCATTAGTAGACGCCCTCTTTTTCATAGTGTGTCTATGCTGTAGCACGAGCAATACCAATGTACACCCTTTATTTGCTTATTTTAATAGACGAGTCTGCCATTTCTTTATTGGCTTTAATCATTTTTCATGATAATGTGATAAGATTTTTCGGGCAAAAATTGCTTTTTTAAGGCTTGAAGGATGCCATGATGCAGGGATCTGAACTTTATCCTGATCTCTGGATGGGTCCAAAATACCTGTAAATATGAAGTGTAGCACCATAATGTATGGTTTTTTCATTTAGGGTGCTGCCAAGGTGATCCGTCCTTGAAATTGGCGTGGTCTGCAGAATAATGCCATGTACTGTTCCGTGTGGTCTTTTAGCTTAGTTTGCGATTGTTTTCATTTCGTTTCATATGCGTGGGCACTGCTGCATTGCTAACCTCAATACTTTTTGATTTCCAAATCAGAAGCACAACAACAGAAATATCAAATTAACTTCAAGATACGTTGTCCTTGAATCGTCCACGCTCTGGCGTGCAACAGGTTGGCCAGGTAGACCCCAGTTTCTATTCCTACACGCTATTTGGCTTTGCCTCCAGCAAATGTATGCAACGAGGACAGGTTTTGGCACTCGTGCCAAAAGGGCAGTGCATGTAAACCGGCAGTTGCATATTGCGTAAATCTGACAGATGGACCTGGATATTAAATGGCGCGTGCATTTGATATCAAACCATCAGTGAGGCTTAAAAGTGAATTGAGATTAATTCAGTTGGCTATGCACGGATGCAAATTTAAGCTCGTCGAAGGTGCAACAACCTGTGGAGGATAAGCAGCTTGCTGCCTCGTGTCAACCCAAACATTTACGACATGTAAATGAAGGCTAATCATGGTAATCGCCTAAATTGGAGAAGCGGGATTGTCCTGTTTGCCGGTCATTCCGTCCACCCTGTTGATGGACTAAACCTACGTCTTGTATGAGGTGAACATTGCAGTTAGCTTGGCTTAGTTTTCACTGAAACCTCGCAACTCTTTTTTTTTGCATCCAGGACGTCTGGCAGGCAATGGCATTTTGATCTAGTTGGATTTGCATATATTACCATACGGTTTTGTCCCAAGTAGACAGTTGAGGTGGGAAATTGCCAACTGCCCTGCTGTCAACGTGTGCAGATGTTGGAGTGCCATGTGATTCACATGGGCCTACATAAGGGTTGATGGCAGGCTTGATCCTGATGTGAGTCATACTTCATTGTGTGCAGTGTGTGCGGAATACGTTTTGAATTACCAGCTGCGCCATATTGTGACCGCAGAAATTGGGGCTAGGCATACAGGATGCCCAAAAACGCAATATCGATGCGATGACTTGGTTGGCACTTGCAAATTCTTGGAGTTTGCTAACTTTTAACTGAAACATTATCGGCATACATGTACATCATGGCCGAATTCGTATGAAATGCTAACAAGATAGTGTAAGTGGTACAGTACTGTTATCTCTGATGGTTCTGCGTGGTTCTACGCGAATGAGTGCTGTGCCATCTCTGATCGGAAACCAAAATAAGCTTCATTTGAAACAATTTTGCCATGAAAAATCAGGTCACTGGTCTAGATCTTCGGTGCGTGTATTTGTCGCACGATGGTTATTTTAGTCACGTGAAATATGTAAATTACCTGGTTCAATAGATGAGAGAAAGGAAATGAACTTTTTTCAACTTTAGTTTTTTCTCCGAAATTTGGTACATTGCGCTTCCTTCCTCTTTATGCAGAAACAACCCCGTTTGCCAGGATGGCGAGAAAAGAGGAACATTTTATTAATATATTTAATTTAATTTGGGGGGAAAACCCACTTACACTAACTTTCATTAACACTAAATGTAACTTCAGTTTGCAGATCTTCAGATGGTCCTACATTACAAGTGCATGCCCTGTAGGTAATTCAACAGTTGTTAATTTTAATCACGTGTTTACTTGTTTACATGAAGTACAACAAAGCTTATTGAAACGTTAGCCATGTCGCATTCCATCGACACGTACATGTACTAGTATGTTCTATCTTGATATGAATTAGTGGATTCGTCATAGTTGACATGTCAAGATTTTTGTAGCAATTACGCATTAGATTAAAGACGGATAGGAGCTGATAAACACGATTGAAATACGTAATGGTGCAATATCAGTTCAAGTGAACGCATTTTTTTCTTTTCGTTCTGTAGTTTAGCACAGGCTGTCATATCTCTGTGTGACTTTGTCACGATACTTTTAGTTTCCACACAATCGGGAAATCGGGGGAGGGATCAGGGAATTTGAAATAAAATACAGTTTTCGGGCAATTTAAACGTGTTGGTTGAGCTTGTCAACAACTATTTAAAAAATACTACAGTGATTATTTATCAAAATGCACGTGAAAGCAAACTGTTGGCTAATGTAGCAGAAAGAATTGTCTCTGGCTACAAAGTAGCATAATCAAATTTGCCCTCCAATTTTACACGCAATTTACAATTCAATTTTACACGCAGCTTGGCTTTGGATCAGTCCAGAAATGAATGACTTGGGTTGTCTCTGCTGCCATCTTGAAAGGTTCTTACACGCTTGCGAGTTTGTTTACCTTATGATTTTCTGCATGATTGACCCGCTTCCAGATTCTACAATCGTGTAATTAAGTTTCACATGGGTTATAAACGTTTGCATTCGGTGTTGAATTACGTGATCGCGTTTTATGTCTTATCGATTATATGGTTATATCTGGCCAGCGGGCAAACTAATGACACTTATTGTGGCGAGAATATCGAGCTGCAAGTTTTAATAAGGCACCACTTCCATCGCTGATCATTTCCCACATTCTTGAATGCTGGAGGTGTCTGACAGTCTGTATCGTTTGGTTAGCTAATCGTGCATGGATGAACGCAGCGTTTTCTGTGCTCGTTCCCATGTTTTTCATTTCTTTTGACCGATAATCTGACCTGTGAGTTTTTGCTCGAAAGTTAGACTCGTGAAACTGTGATATATGCTGATGTCGATGCCAGTGACTAATGCGGGAATTTTACCATTGAGTTGTTCATGAATTTGTATGACAATGCTCCGAATTCACTGGTTATAATAAAGTTTGAATGTATCGGCTACATGACCACCCGATTATTTATTGATATAACTCTCGAATGTAATAAAAATGGTTTCCGTACCGTGTAGAATTAGGTCGGATTGTAAATACCACTGCAACACTATCAGCTATATAGTAAATAGGGTGGCATTTGAATGGATCATTTGAAAATATAGATTGTAGAAAGTAAGATTTCACGTAATCGTCGAAGTTTTTCTGTAAATAAAAAATGGTAGCGTTTATGTGCATTCAGATAATTCACACCATGGAGCGAAGGTCGGTCGTAATTCAGCAACAATTTTATGTTTGAAATGACATAACTATTTTAGCTTTCCTGGATAGCCTTGCATCAGCAAAATATAGCTTGATGTTTCGCTTTCGTGGTAATTTTCATTATCTGCTCTTTGTTTGGCTCGGGAATTGAACATATTGCCGTCTCATTCTGTCAAACACATCTTGCAAATGTGTGCAATTCTCGTCACCAGCCACCAGTTTCACCTCTGAAGACGAGTGCTGGCTCTCAACCCATGGATGTGCATGTACGGTTTAGTAGGAGAGTCGTTTGATCACCAGTGCAGGTTCATGAATTAATTTGCTATTCATTCTAACAAAGAGCCATTGATATACTCCTTTTCTCTGTGCATGGTCAGATAAGAAGACAAAATGTGACGTGGTTTCTCCAAATCCTTTTTACTATCATTTTGTAATTTCGAGCTGGGTGTGTGATCAAAATGCCAGCCAAGTTTGTGTATTAATCTGACGTGTTCACCTGTTCATGTGAATTCTTTTATTTCATGCAAACGATATGATGCATCGTTTTCCTTCCTGTGCCGCTTAAGATATCATTGTTTATGGATTGTTTAGTTATGGGTAACGCAAATATAGATCACTAACGGTGACGCCTTTTCCTTTCAAATTGATATTTGCCATGATAGCTGATAGCTGTCAGTTTCGTTTTATGTCCCGGAAGTTCGTAGCCATGCTTTGTTCATGGGAAATGACAGTTTTGAGTTATTTTAAACCACCAGTCAGAATGTCCTGATAACCGTTCCTGTAATTCGAAAATTATATTTCAGGATGTTTTGAAACAACTCCATTTATAATGTAAAACAAGTGTCTTTTGCTTTTCCTTTTGTGCGTTCTGCCGACATGCCTTTGACATTCTTGGCAGACAGGATATACATGTACATGTATGAATCTACTTATTAAATTCCCGTCAAATACACCCAATCCTAAGTGACATATACCAGCAAGTCGGTATATAATCACGGAATCAGAAGAATAATTAAAACTAAAAATACTTTTGAACCTGTAGAAAGGAGGTGTTGCTGAACTTAAAATGGAAGTTATAGTTTCTCACAGATTTGGTAATTCCTAAAGTCCTGTCACCCTTTCTTGAATTAAGCAAACTTGGGACTGACAATCTTTAATTTTGTATGCAGATGGACAGAGATGGGAGTGGATATCTTGATCTCTCGGAACTGAAAGCTGCCTTAGACATCTGCGGATTCAAACTGCCACATTACAAAGTTCGGGAAATGATAGACAAGTTTGACAAAGAAAATGATACAAGGGGGAGAAATCAATTGTCATTCAAGGAATTCGAAAACGTAAGTAGTAAACTGAAAATGGTGCGTAGACCACATAAATGGTCAATAGACCATTAATTGATCTTTTTATTTTATAGCTCTGCCTGAGTTTGAAAGCTGAGGAAGTGTCCAGTACATTTAAAGGTAGCTCTATAATATGTTAGCATGGCGTTAACTATTGAACTTGACTGCCAACATTTTATTGATGCATTACCATTAATCGTTTTATTAGGAGTTGTACAGAAACGAGAGAATGTGAATACTTTAGGTGGTATGTCTGACATCTCCAGCGAAGGAACAACACACTCCGTGAGGGTAGAAGAACAAATAGCATTTTCTGATTGGATAAACACGTACGTGTTAACATGAATGGGTGTTAAAAAAATCCTCGTATACTGGACATATTTAGTGCAACACGATATTTCGTTTTATTATTTAGAAATCTTGGCCATGATCCTGATTTAAAGCATCTTTTACCTATTGATCCTGAAGGAAAACTATTATATGACAAAGTAAAAGATGGTATTTTATTATGGTGAGTTTAGGTACACATTTTTGCTAATAAAATTGATGTTAGTTACTTACAAAGATACAAGGTAAAATTTTCTACACCTTGAATTTATAAAACTTAGGCATTCAAGTTGATATTCAGTGCAAGGATTATTCCTCCATTTCTGCACAAGCAAACCATTGATTTCTGCATATTATTTCATTTGTTTTTGTTATTAATTTCATGTTGCACGACATGAATTTGAAATTGAAATCCTTGTAATGAAAGTGATATTCTTGCGCTCTAGAATTAAAAAAAAAATTCAAATTAGTACTGTTCTGAAATCAGTGGAGAAAGTAAGATTGTGAATGGAAGAAAATCCTTTGCATAACTTGGATTAGTTACATGACTGGAAATTACAAGTGGCTAGAAAAGTAAAATAACTGCAAAATTTTTAATTTTTTCAGCAAAACAATCAACCATTCTTGTCCTGAAACAATTGATGAGAGGGCAATCAATAAGAAAAATTTAACAATTTACACCAAACACGAGAACCTCACACTTGCCTTGAATTCTGCTCAAGCAATAGGATGCAATGTTATTAATATCGATGCTCACGATCTTTCCAAAGGCAAGCCGCATTTGGTTCTAGGATTGGTGTGGCAGATCATTAGGGTAAGATTCTCGTTGGTTTTAGCACAACCGAGGAATTGATTAATAAAAGCGTTTTTTGTTGTTGTTGTTGTTTTAGATCGGTCTGTTCAATCAAATTACTTTAGAGCATTGTCCAGGATTGGCTAGCTTGTTACGGGATGGAGAAACTTTGGAGGATTTGATGCGCCTTTCTCCAGAAAACATACTTTTACGCTGGGTCAATTATCACATGGAGCGTGCTGGCACGAATCGCCGTATGAACAACTTTACTGGCGACATCAAAGATTCTGAGATATATTCATTGCTGCTGAAACAAATAGCGCCTGCTACATCTGGTGTTTCCACAGAAGCATTGCATGTATGTAACCGTTTTGTAAGCAATTTAATATCTATGAATGAGGTTGTATTAAAACTGTCTCTTCACTTTTAAGGAAAGTAATCTGCATTCCAGAGCAGAAATGATGTTACAACAAGCTGAGAAGATTAAGTGCCGTAGCTTTGTTACACCAAACGATGTTGTTGAAGGAGTGTATAAATTGAACGTTGCTTTTGTGGCAAATCTTTTCAATAATTACCCGGCTTTAGATGAACCTGTGCAGATTGAAGATTTTGTCAACTTGGAAGAAACCCGTGAGGAAAGAAGTGAGTAATCTTGGGTTTCACATATTTATAATAAACTTGAAGCCATATATAAAAATGTGTAGTGACTTGTAGTGACTCACAAAAACAACACTTGAGCAAAAATTGCTTAACAATAAGAAAAGTTAAATTTTATTTCTAACTTTCTTCATGTGTATTATAAGTGATTGGGTACGATATTTCAACGATTCAATTTTGATGCTCGTATGTCTAGAAGATTAAGAGTATATATTAATCTATTTCAGTATTGTGAGCAATTTGCTGCAATACATAAAGTAATTCTACTGAATTTTTTCTTCAAAAAAAGGTGTTGCTTCCTTTATTTGTGATTCTATTCGAAAGAAGTGCTTATTTTTCGATTTCAAATCTTTTTACAGCCTATCGTAACTGGATGAATAGCATGGGTGTGCAACCCTATGTTAATTATCTCTATGGGGATTTATGTAATGGGCTGGTTATTTTCCAGGTTTGTTCACTTGCTTTATTGTAATTTCCCCTAATTTGTGATTATTCATTTAATGTGTGCCTGAAACGATTTCAGCTCTATGACATCATTAAGCCTGGGATTGTCGATTGGAATCAGGTCAAGAAACAGTTCTCCAAACTGAAGGCTTTCATGGAAAAATTGGAAAATTGCAATTATGCTGTTTTGCTTGGAAAACAATTGAAGTTTTCTCTTGTGGGCATTGCTGGAGCAGATATTAATGAAGGAAACCATACTTTAACGCTTGGTAATACATGTAAACAATATACATTTTATTCTTGGGTAATCGGAGTCTATTTATTTACTATTTTTTTAATTCAATTTCCAGCCCTTGTATGGCAATTGATGCGTGCTTACACCTTAAGCATTTTGACGCAGTTGGCAAATACGGGACATCCAATTGTCGAGAAAGAAATCGTGGAATGGGCAAATAAAAAGGTTTCTGACTATTTATTATCAAATGTCATGTGAGCTGTCAGAATGAACACAATATTTGGGTTTTATTTTATTTTTGACATTGTGTATACCGTATACTGCAAATTTATTAATTGCAAAATAGATTTTAATTCCCAAAAGGTAATGTTAAATTTAATTTTTTTTATTTGTAGTTGGCTTCTGAGAAGAAAAAGAGGAGTATTAAGAGCTTTCAAGATGCTTCCATAAGTAATGCTCTTGTGATTATTGATTTGATTGATGCTATTCAACCTGGGACCATTAACTATTCAAATGTACTAGAGGGTGGCAATGCTGAGGTATGCCACTGGTTGTCTTAAGTGTTCCTTTGCAAATTCTGTGCGCATTTCATATTTACCAGTCTCCACTTTATAGGACGATATGGCCAATGCTAAATATGCCATCTCTATGGCTCGTAAGATTGGTGCTCGCATTTATGCTTTACCTGAAGATATCACGGAAGTGAAACCAAAAATGGTGATGACTGTCTTTGCCTGCCTGATGGGACGAGACTACATTCCAGACATGGATGCCAAACAAGTCTAAATTGTAATGTACTATAGTTTTATTTAATCATCGTTGACATAATTTTATTTGGCACATGCTAAAAAGTGTGGATTTTCATTTGCACTCTTCATATATGCCTTATGAAGATATTCCACTAAAAGACTTTTCAATAACAATGTATCCATTTTATCATTTTAAGATACTGATTTACATTCCATTAATAGTTATTGACAATATAATTAGATTTTGTGATACCACTCATTCATGATACTGTTGATGATTCCATAATTATCTGGGTGCAATTTAATATACATTAATCTGGCCTAGATTATGCAATAATTACAAATTCTGATGTGCATTAGTTAAAATTCATGTGTTTTATGTTAAATTCTAGTAGAATTTAAAAAATTTGATATAAGAACCAATGATTTACAAAATATATTTTGTTTTTATTCCAATTTTGTGTTCTCTAATAAACGATTCAGACACAATTTGATGTAGGATTAACTAGTTTCTGTAAAAGAACCATAGGTCTTGAATCAAAGTTTGATACTATATCCATTTCTGTGAAACAGGTAAAATTGAAGCAGGTCGCTTTACTTGCTTCAGTTTCAGTGAAGCAGGTTCCAGTTTGCAGCAATTTCCAGGTAACAGCCTTACCTTCATATTATTTGTTTATGTCACAAAATGTTTTCCTCTGTAAGATTGACAAGTCTATGCAAATCATCTTCATCTGTGGCTGGGAGTATTGAATTGTAATGAAATCACTTGACACAGCCAATTCCTTGGCTGTGTCAAGTGATTTCATTACAATAAGATTGACAAGTGTTGTGAAAACATTGATAGAACCAGACAAATGGTGAGGAATGACATCCATACATGACAATTCGACTAGACAACAAAGAGTACATTCTGGTTTCATTAAATCCTAATACCCCGTCCAGACTAGGCATAGTTAATTTACATACTTGATAACCTCCCGGGCTGGTATCATAAATTACGAGATAGTCTTTCTCAGAATTAATGGAACCAGCGAGAACGTGCTTATTGGATTTATGGAACGAGGTTCTCAACCTTGTGCAGTCTGGATGAGGTATAAGCCAAGTAGTAATAAAGGTATAAACCAACCTAGTTGAGAATCTCAGTGGTGGTTGATTTTGTATATCTGAATGTGTGCTTTTCCAATTAATGGAAGCTGAGGTCCAAAGCTAGGTTGGTAAACTCATTTTTATGCACTGTGTCAATTTTGTATTAGGATTGGTATGGTTGGTTGGTTATACATATGCAGTTGAACTAAGCGATCCTAAAGAAACTGCTAAATGTACAGAAAAAATGAGTATTTAATGATGATTTCAACACTTTACATAAATAAGTGCTTTAATACATAGTGATCAAATTAATTTTATCTTGTCTTCAAAGCTTCGTGTGCACTAAAATATTCAATTATCTGTCATATATTCATTGGGTTTGCATGTAAGAGCAGACGTCAAGCTGGTTTTTAAGCTATGGATGGTTCCACCAACAGTAAAAAATGTCCAGATTCCCAACGCTGTCATTATAATGTAAATTGGAAGTAATGTTGCAATATAAATCTGACTTGCATTCTGTAAAGTCTAGGATTCAAGAAAAATGAATTAATATGCCATCCATTAATAACCAACGTTATTAACACTTAAAATGTTATTTACCAGTAAAGAAACTCCCATGTGTGATGTGAAAACTAAAATAACTTTCCAGTATTTTCTTGTATCCATGGCATCAAACACTATGATTCCCCAGAATGTGTGCATTAAAATAAATGCCATGGTGCTAAAAGCTGAAACCAGGTTAAAATTCAATGTCAATAAGATACACCAAAATGTTGGCATGCATGCATGCTCTGGTATGCATCTTACCAGAAGTAATAAAAAAATGACTGGAGTCGCCATGAAGTCCAACTGTTCCTGGCCCAACTGCATCAGCCAAAACATTAATGATGGAAAATGAGCCACTCATTAAACCAAATCCTAGACCAGAAACTAAAGGAGAAAAGAAGAAAGGGGTGAAGCAGAATATCTAGAGCTATTATACCTGTTTTGAATAGTGAAGTATGGGAACAAGCATTCTGTAAGTTTTGACAGCTGCAGGTTCAGAATTTGTGAGCACTCAATGCTGGCTTGCTAGGCCAGGGTTAATCTGAACTCAGGACTCAGGATGGTCATGGCTGGTTGGTTGTTTGGGGATCAATCCTCGCATTTGCATGTGGAAAGGAGTTGTGGTGAACTATGGACGCCAAAATCAGGATACATGTAGTTGCAGAAAGTTAACAAAATTGAATACATTTTACGGAGACCGCCTATGCGAGTTTTTTTTACATTTCCGTACGCTGTAGATTTATGACCTTATGCAACAATTTTTATTGCAGAGGTAAGATTGGAATGCTGCAAGGCCTTGGATGGTACAATTGAATGAATTGGCATCATTCCTGGAATATTGTGCAATTGTGTATATAATGGCGAGCAACCTGATTGACTTTCATTCTTTACTTCAACTTGTGGACTTGACTACTCACTCTTGGACGATGGAAAGATAAGTTTACAGATATAATTACCATAGGATAAAATGTGACGATTATTGAGAATGGCAGCTTCATTGTCGGTAACTTTTTTGAGACCAGTTTCGGCTTTCCTATAATTTAAACAAATTGTTAATTCGCTACCCGGTCTGCTTTTCTTTGCATTTCTTTGGGCGTTTCCCTACCTTAGCAATCTGTGGTAAAGCAGTCTGAACACTTCCTGGAATATTACTGAGAAAACTAACCCAAATACTAAGTACTTTCTTAAGGGTATTACTAAAAACCATAGTAAAGACGACAGTAGAAGTGATAATAACCAGAAAAATGCACTGAAATATGAAACACGAAATTTCATCAGCTTTATTTAGGAAGGATCAAGAAATGGATGAAGACATGTCAAGCGCCTACCTTGCTATCAGAATAATGATTCGTACTGGGTCTTTGGCAATAGTAAAGGCAAACATTGCTGATGCTGGACCAAAGGCAATAAATGCACAGCCGAAAAATTCCATTACCGTCATTTTTCAGGTAAATAAAGTAAACAAATTTTACAACCTTGTACTTGCTATTCGTGAACCTTGGCTCAAGTTGGATGCTTCAATTGTACAGTGTGATCGACTAAACCATTGCAGAGAAATGTCCCTATATCTGATAGTAATGTGAAATAGCATGTCCGAATATGGATGCTCATTGGTGTTTACTGTGTTCTTCTACGACAAAGTTCCATGTGCACTTGAAAGGCTAGTCTCGAAAAATGAATCATTGATTTGGAAATGAACGCTTTGTTTAGCTCGGGAAATTCATTAATTTGTTGTTCATTTTCTTGGTTGAGCTCCGAAAAATGCACCACGAGTCCCCACTGGCGGTTCTTCAAGTGTTTTGGCTGTTAATTAATTCGTCAACTTCACTTTGACTATAAAGCTGATTGCTTTGTTTGGCCATCGAGCCTGGAGATTTTCAAAGGGGTGTTTGCATAAAAGCAGCTGATAGACTCCGCTTCTGCATTTGTTGTTCATATTCTCAAGATTTTGGATGTTGACCTTGTTCACGTGAAACCCAACTAATCTGGTCTGTATAGCTCCATACGTACGGTACATGTACTATTATAAATTTATTTTTATTTGCATGACATGATCGATGGTTTCTTTGAAGAATAGCTATATTTATAGTGCTTTGATCGGATAGCCTATATGACTTCAATTGAATTGTGTACATGCAGAATGTATTTGCCTAGAATGCGAATGCACATCTGACAGTTGTTATGATTTCATTATGACGGTATTTTTACTTGCTTTAAATTTAATGTGATGCATACCGATACCGTACCTGAATTTTTTGTAATTTACGTTAATTGTTAATTGACAATTGTAATTATGGCATGGGTAACCAATAATTTGATGAAAAATTGACATTGTCCTGTGAAAATTGGCTGTTCATCGTTAGGTCTAAACTATGAAATTATTTATTTCAACTTCCGAAGGATCGATATAACCTGTCCCAATCTAGTTTACCTAGTGACAGTTACCTGGATAAATAGTTTACTTGGATGTTTTAGTTTCGTTTTTGTAGTTAACAATTTTTTTTCTCTTGCATTTATGGTTTGACTATTGATATACGTACATGTACATATGTAGTCATGCTTATTGGTTTCATAATTCTTGCCCCAAGGCATTTGATCGTCATTTATCGAGATTAGTGAGATGGCTCTGATTAGATTCCAGGTTAAGTTGATAAGCTACTTGACCTTTTGCATTACCAGATTCATGGTTTTGTCTTTGAATTCATTTCTGTGAATATGCTTTTGAATAAGCTGCCAAAAGAATGGCTATTTTGAAGCGGAATTTTATTGTCCGTCATGTCTGGACCACAGAAGACTAACCATCTAAAAATTAACTAAACTGTTGTCTGCATATAAACGTCCCAAGAATTGCCCGCGATTTTGCCTGTGGTCGTTTGCAATGTCTGAAAGCTGAAACTTGTGAACAAAGAAAAAGTGAATGGCCTGACAGGTTGAACGGTCTCCCATTATTTTTATTGCTTCCTCAGGGAAACTTTCATTCGCTCATTAATAATTTCCCAGGTATAGCCAGTAGGGACCAACATGTGTATTTGCACTTGAAAGCTCCATGAGTTATAACATAGTATTGAGAGTTAATAGCAAAAAAGACAGTATTTTGAAAAAAATTACTGCTATAGAACATTGCCATTATCCAACCATTTGCTTGGCAGACTTCCATAACAATCATGAATTTGTTCAGCAATTGACCTTCATATTATAAGGTCATCTGCCCTCACCTTCAACCTCATAATTATTTGTTTGGGTTTTCTGCTTGCTAGATATACCACTCTGGCTACTGTGGCATATTGAAATTCAAATGTTGAGTTTTTTCCCCAATTATACTCCTACCTGAAAATTATTAGCTGTCGTTGTTTAATAGGAGTAGAATGCTTTGTCTACAAGGTTAAATAACCCCCATGAAGGCTGGACAAGTTTTGAAGTTGTAAATACTTTCTTACTTTGCTTTCTAGCAAGTGTTGGTATTTTGAGCCTTGATTTTTTATATCCTCCCATTTTTTGCTTGCAACACACCCTCATATTATCATCTTTTATTGTAGACTAATAGTATCTCTGCCTATGCCTATTTTAATATTTCTTTCATCAATGGTTATTATGCTCTGAATATTTCCACCTATTTTGATAGATTTTGATTATCAGGCTAATACATTATACAGACATCTAGAACTGGTTCCTTGTTCTTATACTTGTTGAAGGACCATTTCTGAGGTAATATGACCATATTACCAGACAAACAGGGGCATTACATAATGTATAAGCCATGTGAATTTACGTCACTAATTTAGTTGCACTGTGGCTTTTAATAGACTTGAGCTGAAGCTTATTTGTTTCAAGTTTGTGACGCTGGAGCTGGTTTCCGCTACGATAAAGAGCAGAATTTTCAGTGATGCTCTCCTTAAATTGCTGAAACATGCAGTTGTATTTTTAGACGAGGATAACATCCAAATTTAACTACTCGGGTTAGGTAATTTCTGATTTTGCAACTTGGTGCTGTCATATGCTGCATGAGATGTGTTGGCTGCCACGACAGCACAGCATCCTCCTAGCTTCCCAGCATCTTGTGCACTGTAAATCTTTTGAAAATCGTTAGTCATCAGGCATTTTGTTATACATGACGCCAGTTGAGGCTAATTTTCATTTTTCTCCATTCAAAACGAATTCTGATGAAGCTGGTCATTGCTCTCGTGGAAAAAAGTGAAGCCGGGTCAAGGTAGGCCTCTAGGACTGCGATCGGAGCGAAATTTGACTTCATCCGCTTCCTCCGATAGTTATAATTGCCATCCTTTATTTCTGTTGAATGACCCCTATCAAATAAATGCCATGTTTAATCACATTCCAATCATTAATTTAGAACTTCCATTCCTGGTATATACATGTATGAGTGCTACATCCTCCAGATGCTGTGGTGTGAATAATCCACCCGATGCATAATTAATTTGTGCACCTAGACAAATTGGAATCGCACTACGTACAATTGGCTGTTTTCTCTAGACTGGAGGTGCCCATGATACCGACTGCACCTAGTTCTAACGGGACCATTGAAAACGTGTTATTGTGAAGCGTACAACTTTTATTTGTATTTTGATCACGAATCTTGTGTCGGCCAGTGCTACCAAATGGGCCTGCAGCAAGTTTATCCATGTTATTGTTCAAGTTTGAGTCATGAGTAAGCTGACGGGTGTATCCCTCCATCGCTGCACACTCGGGTTTGTTACCATCTCATTAGTATGCTTGGAGGACGTTCCTATTTAATCAGTCCAACGAGCGCACATGAACCAAATATGCAAGTGGGTGTTGAAATTGGCATGCTCCATCACTGCGTAGTCAACCCGTTGTTTTTTTTGCACCAGACGGTTTCGTTGGCTTTGTCAAGAGCAGGGAGGTTCAAGGTGCTTGGCCTAAAGCCAAAGTTGAATCAAACATATTTTAAAGTATAGTCACCCTGCGCCATTTTTTTTGTTTGCAAAAGGCTCGGTATATGTAAATGGTTTATCAAGCACCTTTTTGCGCTTACCTTGCCAATGGCATCTTCTATTTTGGAGACAACCGATTACACGTGATGTCTCTGTTGCTTAGATGTGATGGTCCCGTTCAGGAGATAGCCCTGATTTATTGTCATGCATATACTGTAAAATGATGCTTGAACTCCTTTGAACTTGCTTGTTTCGAAAAAGGAAAGTGGGAAAATGGCCAATTTCCAACCATTTGTAATTTAAATTTAATTTAATCCTGATATCGGATAAAAATTTCACATCGGTTCCAAAATGCCTCATTTGATGCTAATAAAAATTGGCAGGATTTTTTTTCCTTAGGTCGTCCAGATCCAAGTCTAGTTTTTACGATGAAAGGTGTCTTTGACAGTGTCTAGTGATTTTGCATTATTTTCTAACATGATAGTTTTTGCTTGAGTTTATTACCACACTAAATTACTATTTCTGTTATCATTGCAGACTTTTACACGTTTCAAGGTGTATGGTTTTGGAATATAAAAATGGCTTCTCTTGTTTTTCTAGGGCAAAAAAAAGCGACAATGGAGGTTTGCAGTAGTGAGGAAATGCTGGCAGCTGCAGATATTCACCACCACTGCAACTCTTGCGTTAAGTTATGGAAGTGCAACGTGCGCCCAAGATTGGGCGAGAGCTGCGAAATAATTTCCTGCGAACTCGAATGCGGCGCCCGGTTTCACGCCTGCAAACGTTTCGAGCACAAGCTCTTATGTGCCAACGAAAAGGTGCCGTGCATCAATGCAGTTAATGGGTGTCCAATATGGCTGTTTCGGCGCTTTCTGGGGCGTCATTTAGCTACCTGTCCAGCCAGTGTCGTTCACTGCACCATGGAGTGGAATCGTTGGCCGGTCTGCTCGAGGGAACGTCAGTTGCACATTCCATTTCATCAGCCCAATCCCAATGCCCGTGCTGGGCAGCTGGACGTTGCACTGGCACTGCGTGATCAAAGGATGCTCAACGAATGGATCAGAGCTCCAAGACGCACACGACGGGCTCTACGAAATAGCCTGACAAGACGGTTTCCAGCTGTTCCATTGCAGCTAAGAGGAGCTAATGGAGTTCCTGGAGTTGAGTCCAACAATGACAGCAGTGAAAACTCATCTTCTCATCCGTCACGTCACGTGACAGATGACGAAGAGGATACACCTTGGGAAGCACGAAAGGCGCCTCCGGGGCTTCAACGCAGCGTTTGCGGAGAGCTTTACCGGGCTAGTAAGCAAGCCACAGATAGCTTGACTGCTGCCCTAACGATGATTACCAACCACAATGGCACCCTGACGCCCCCTAACTTTCGGGAGGGAGACAGGAGAAAGGAGCTCATGCAGTGGCTAGGCTTCGGAGACGACAAGGAGAATCTGAATGGGATTGCCAATGGCTGGTCAGCAGAAAGCGATCTGCAGAAGGCCCTTGATCTTGAAACAGCCGACGAAGAAATGGATATTGAGAAGTCAACGTGTGATGTCCATACTACGGATATGAAGGACGTGGCGAGCCTGGTGAAAATAACCAAAACACTGTCGGATTGCCCTATGCAGATTTTGAACGGGGCCGACATGGATTTGGGGGCAGATTCAGAGGTCATAGAAGATGTGTTTGAGCAACCTGGTAACTACGACATACTCTTCGTGGACCACACTGTCGTGAGTGAAATTTCTTCGGCCTCCATGACTGATCACGCTCGCAAGCAACCATCGATCGTTCCTCCCATCCCACCGCCGCCGCCGCCAACATCACCCCCTCTTTTCGTCAATTTGGGCTTGGATTTGACCCTCGAATCCATTACTCGTTATCAAGCCAAACCCAAATCCATGTACACATTCTTGTGCGCTCAAGAATTTCGGCGTGATGAATACAGCTGGCACTACAAAAATGTCCACAGCGATATCCACGGTGGCTTGAATGGCTGGCTAGAACAGCGGTGTCCACTCGCCCACTACGGGTGCATGTTTTCCATGAGACGATTTCACCCGTCCTGCTGTGGTTCCACAATCGTCCATAACGATATTTTGGAAAGTTTTGGTGTTAGACCATATCTTTCTCCAGGCTGCCACTCGCTAGCACCAGTCTCCAATAGGAGTTCACCTGAGCGAAAACCCTGTCGCAGGACCCCTCCTCGCACGCTCGACCACAAACAGCCCAATGCCATGACAGCAAGTTTTCCTATGGAGGTAATCCATGAAGATGGCGTTAATGGTGATCCTCAGATGGTGAGCATGAACCAGCAGGGTGCTGCTTGTCAAAGCTCATGCAGGGATGCAAATTCACTGGTGTTAACCCAATTGCCATTTGAAGTCCTGGTACACATGGCTAGGTTCTTAGACAGTTTCAGTTTGTGCAACTTGGCAATGACATCCAGACTTCTCAGGGAGGTTTGCTGCAGCCTTTTAGAAGAGAGAGGAATCGTCGTGCAACAGTGGGAGAGGGTGAAGTGTGGAAAGCAGTACACGTGGAGAATTGCATACAAGGTAATATTCCTGTGGTTAAATAATGCCACTTGCTCATGCATGGTTTGCACTCTCCATTCTTCCCATGATTTCTGAATTTTGACATTTGGATATGCTAGGTTTCTTGTACTATGTTTTAATTAATGTACTATTTGTTTCTACTTGTAAAGCGATGGTCGTTTAGCACAGCGTTCTCTCCAATTCGAGAATGGGGTTTTGAAGACCAAGAAAACATGGCCAACCATCTGAAGACATGTATATATTTCCAGCGCAATTACAAGACTGAACCTTACTTCTATCCAGTCGGCATCAACCCAAACCCAAACGTTTACAAAAAACTGAAAGAGGGTGTTGACGAGTCCTTAAGGAAGGAAGCTAACAATGAAGATACTGTAACCAAGTTATGAACAAGGTTCACATGTAGGAAGCAGTGCAAGTTTTAGAGGTATGATGCATCGTAAGTTTAACATATTTATTTAAGCACTATTTTAAAATCAATTAGATTCATGTGTTTCGTCAAAACTTAAGGGTAAAATCCACTTGTATTCAAAGAGAAAATTTGAGGCCCCATTAGAACAGCTGAAACTTGCATAGTAAAAGGTAATGCGTTCTTGCAGGTATCCTTTCATGATATTAATGATACTTAATCAGGGCACATGTTTCATTTTAACAATGCTCAAAAACCATTGTTTCATGTTACACAGCATTGCTGGTTTAATGGATTTAGGGATGCCTTATTATCAGTAAAATATAATCTATCAATTTATATTGCAACCATACTCAAACTTCTTGTTTCTTTGAAGTTTGAATATTGGGGGATGGGTGCTTATTTATTATTTGAAAAGAGAATATTGTAATGATCTTGTTTTAAAATTTGTCGCTGCAATGACAAGTACCTATTGTGTTTGAGGACACTTTCAGATTTTATTACTGGTATATGGCATTGCAGCAATTTGTGATGCTGAAAATTGAGTTCGATGAACAAGAAAAATCTGATTGTGGGATCGATAAAGGGAACAAAAATAAAATGCACAATTAGATATTTCGTCTCAATTTAAGCACACGAACTTGTAAATTAAAACAGTGACGTTTGACACTGCAAATTACCTACTTGGTTATTAAATGTAGTTCTGGTTGATTTGTAATTTAATAATATAATATAGCATGTGTAAAATGGTAAAATTTTTATTTAGTGATGTATAACAATTTCATGCTCGTATGATAATTCATTTTTATAAAAGTATTTGGTTAAAACATTTTCGTGCAATTATTATCTCTAAAGGCTTCAGAAAAATACTTTTTATTTACTCGAATGAATTGCAATTCACTTTAGCTTGATTGCCATCTTTCGTACAGAGCTGTATCTTTTAATGAACTCTTTATCAAACTCGCTATCTCTGACTGTAATGAAGAAATTAGGAGTGCCAGCAGAAACTATGTAACTGAAATTACATCAACATTTTAAAATTAACAGCATGCTGAATCAATTTAATTTCAATGTAAAGATAGTCTGATCATAAAACAAACCTTGGGTGCCTTAAAACATCGATAAGTGAAAGGGCAGGGTCAATTTCCCATAACGTAGTTATACTTCCAACTTCGAAGTAAACCTTAGATGTTAAAATATAACGTTATATTAGCAGTGAAAACAAGTTCACTTTCAATGGTTTCTGGATTTTGAAACAGTCGCTTTTACCTTCAGATCTTTCGGCATGTATTTATTGCATCTATCCCAAGCTGGCGATTCTTGGTTAGTGCCAAACATTGCATTTAAATGGTCTATAAATCTGTGAAGAAGTAACACTGGCATTGTATTTGTTTAGAGTAAATTGATACAGGAGTACCTGGGTTATCCATAACTAACTTTTGCTAAACTTCAGTGTCTTTATTTTTAGAAAAGTAAATGTTGATTTGTACTCTTGTACTCCAAATTTCGATTCGATTATGCAGATCAAGACTACTGTAGTAACTTCGTGCACTCCTCATTATACTTAGAGAGGAGTGCATGACACCTTCAATCACTTACTGTTCATTTTCATTGAATTTTTGAATGAAGTCCATTTGTGTGTACTCTGGGTAGACAAATAGTACAGGCCAAATGAGAGCACCATGTTCTCCAAGGTGAACTTTCGCACCCATTGCTGCTGGATGATGAGGTTCTAAACTTTCCAACACTAGCATATTTTCAGGATCATCTCTACCTTTGATAGCAGGTTTAGAAAGTTGGATACCCCTTTGCTAAAACAATATTAGTTAATGATTAATTAGCTCATTTCTTTTAATTTCTAAATATTTGACTTGGGATGTAATGCAAAAAATGGCCACGTCATGTCATGAATTCTGCTACCGCATTGTTAACTTACACGAATTTCTCCTAGCAATTTCTCTTCTTCTTGTTTAATTTTCTTTTGTTGAGCATTTAGTTTCCTCAAATTTCGTTCAGAAATTTTCTGTGGATAGATAAGATTTATTTTACAGGATGGAATATATAGCATTATAAGCTGTCTACAATGCATACCTTCTGTTTTTCCACCATAGTTTTAATTTCCAAAAGCAACGTCTCCCCTGAATTTAACTAGAATTACACGCAAACTCGTTATGTTAAGTTTAAATAATAATTATACAATGAAATGTGAGTAGCATACAGAAAAGAATTACTGATAATCCGCGTGAGCACCAGCTCAGAGCATCATCAAGGTGTCCGAGCTGCTGACAGCATTGAGCACCTAAAGAGAAACGTTTCATGAAGTATGTTGAGGATAATTCAATATGTTTGAAATTGTGTGATTTTAAACCTCTCGTAATCGCTTTCATGTGATGTTCTTTGTGCTCTAATGCTTGTTTGCAATCCAATAGTGATTGTCGAAAATTCCCTATTTAAAATATATTTAAAACTTGTACTTTCTTATTTCATGTGGGGAGGGGGAGAAGGAAGTGTTCAGTGAGATGATATTCACCTAAATGATAGTTTGCAGCAGCTCGATTGGTATATAGCTGACACTTGACTTCTGCACCAACATCTTTTACTTTAATACCTTCAGTGTACGAATCAATTGCCCAACGATATTTCTTTAATTTGAAATTATTGTTGCCATCTTCTTTATAATTTATAGCCAGTTCTGCAAAGTTTATAGATTTTACATACACATATTGTGAATGAGAATACTGAGATAACCAAGAAAACCACTTCAGTTATCTCAGCTGCCAGAACTATAACACTTTACAAAATAATTGTTGTACCATCAGGAGAGTTTTCAGCTGGATCGTACTTGAGCTGCTGCATGGCTTGAAAAAGTGGTGGTAGTTCCTCGCCTGGTTTAAATGGTTCTGTTCGGAATGCTGGATGTTCTTGCATTTCCTGCAAATTAGATCTAATTAGTCAAGTAGTAAGGTGAGTCGGAAAGATGTTATCATTGATATTGGATTGGTACCGTATGTTTTTATTGTTTACACAATTAATCATGCTATTATAACATTAATTCAAAATGAAACAAACAGAACAGCCATATACTGTACATATGTAGCGGTAACATCTTTTTGACTCGCATATACTGTATGGCTTTATTGATGCACACACCTTTTCCCAGTTGTCTTCCGAGAACCCTTCTTTGTACGGTCTTTTTTCGAGTTTTTCCATGTAATCCTCGACTTGTTGATCCAAAGCTTCTGCAAGCTTCTTCCGATCGTCATCACTTATAACTTTAGAATCCATTTTATACAAATTTGAACAGTTCTAGTCAAACCTCGTGAATAACGAGTGTTGGAGCAGACTAGCCTAGAGCAGACGACTATCGAGAGGGCGCTTCTGTTAGTGTATAATTAGTATAAAGCGCGCGGTTTTGTTTTCATTCTTGGCAATTTGTTTTATCAAGATTAGAGCAAACTTGAAGATGCGTAGGTAAGCACTGGTTTATTTCTTCTCTTTGATCCGATATTAAAAATATGCTCAAGCATTGACTAAAAGACAACACTATCCATTAACCTTGTCTGTTCCCTGTCACTAAATTAGATTATGTCAAAAGTTAGGCCTAAATGATAAACTTCGTTCTTCTCATACAGGTACATGTATCCCCAGGTAATTTACCCTTGATAATCACATGGCTCTACTGATACGGTAGTTCATTAGGACCAAAATTGTAATCTCAATGCACTATACAATTGTAGATTAATTATATAGTGACATACTGGGTTGAAAGTGTTCTCAACTATAGTACCAAGCTGCACTGAAACTTTGTGAGTGAAATGGTGACCTTGGCCGTGAATTTGTATAATTTATAACAGAGGTTGATTGGTTCTATGATGTAAAACATTCAGCACCATTTAAAACTCGACTGGTCAAGGATTTGGGAGTGGAAGAAATATTTCAAGTCATGTTATTTCATAAACTATTAAAATGTGATGGGGCCACAATGTAAAGAAAATATTTGAAAAATCTAGGAAGGTTTTCACATTATTCTGAACTCATTTACATGTATAGCAAGTCTGGTTTCTTCACCTGGATTATAATCATGTTTCATGATGTTTGTAATGATCTCCAGTTTGCTGGAGGAAATAATCATAACCTAAAAAAAGTCAGTATGTTTATTTCAAGGGCTACTCACGTAATGAATCATGAAGAGACAGAATAAGGCTTAAACTGCCTTAATAAAATAGATAAAAAAATTAAAGAACAATTTGTTGTTGCAGGGTTATTATAAGAATTAATTATAATTAATAGTATTCATATTATTGATAATTAAATATAAGTAAATATAATTTATTAACAATTGGTGGAGGGGATATCCAAATTATGATGTCATCATTCCTGTTTTATAAAACATTTGGTGATTTGGTTGAAAACTTATCATTTGTCATCCAGTTTGGCAAAAAACATTTCACCTTTTGAAACTGCTTTTGTGTGGCTAAAATCCGTCATTTATGCTCAGTGTTTTGATCAGTTATTATATCATCACTAGGCGAGAGGTCTGCAAATTGACTAGGCTCTAGTTAACTATGACGAATGTGTAGGGGGATAAGGAATTGAAAATCATGAAAATGCCACCAGTAGGAATTAATCTGTCATAGTTTGTTGTACCATTGAATTTTGAGTTAGCTAGCTCACATGCAAGTGTTTTTCACAAAATGGAAGTCCACAACAAAACATGAAAGGTTTGGCTATGACATTAAATTCCTTACGTTGAAAGCGTCGAATAATGAATGAATGACAAAGCCCAGTAAAGCAATTTTAAGCCTTTAATGATAAATATTCAGTCCAGATGTCTTGCATATATTGTAGACAAACAAAGATAATTACATTTGAATTGTGTCAACAACAATTAGAACATGCTGTGATATTACTGTAGGCATACATACAGATAACAGAATAAATATAGTTTAATGAAGTATCTCTCCATAATTTAAGTAGTCCTACCCTTACCGAAAGTGTAAAAAATTCCTACATTTCAAAGTGTGGTGCATGTTGGCAAACCTATTTTCAATTGGCTAAAAATGTTACTTCATTAGAAATCTTTGAAAATACATGTAACTTGGCATTTTACAAATAATTACTGAGTAGATAATCACAGCGACAATATCCATTACAATCATGGTCACTTTCTTTACCAATTTTTTTTTTTGATTTATCAGGCACCTTACGAGATCCACTCAATCTCCTATTTTTATTAAAGTGGGAATTCTCGAAAGAAATAATTCTTGTCCTCCATTTGGCAGCACACAGGTAATTCAACATGTACAACAGTCATTATAGTTATAAACTAAAGGCCTATAAAGGTGTTCTACTCTTAATTCATTGTAACATATGTACATCAATTGGTACTTACATCAGTATTTAGTCTACACAAATAAATAATAGGTTACAGCATTGAATCTTTTTATTGCCAATCTTGTACTTGCAATTTAACCTACTGGATGTGAGGTTCTTTACAAAACCACCTCCAGAAATTTTACAAATAAATTCACTTTTGTGATTTTAATTTGCAAGTTATGACTACATGATTGAAATTTCCTGTAACTTAGGGCCTAAATTTAAATCATTTCAAAAGCAAACAAAAATCAAATATGAGAATTGTCCTTCTACAATGATCAAGTGTATTTTCACCAATAAAACAAGCTCCATATTTACAAACTATCATCAATCCAGTTTCAATGAAAAATGTGATTAAATATATTTTAGCAACAACATTTATGGTGGGGACCTAATCACCTGCAATATTTGCTGTGTTTTTGACATCAGGACTTCCATTTTCATTAACGTTTATGGAATGCCTGCAGTTTTCTGACTGGTCATTACTAGGAAGATCCTTTGGATGGTTATTACTGAAAGTTGGGATGTTAGGAGAAGTTGACATAGCTTCACCATCTCCGTCATCCTCATCTTCCTCCTCATCTTCTTCTCCATGCTCTGTTTCCATTAACTTTCTCGCTAACTTGACAGCTAAAAACTCGTTGTAGTGCAGCTTTCTTTTAGCTTCAAATAGTTTTCGTTTTGCTGAATAACATTGTATCAAGAACAATTTGTCAAGCAAATGATAACAGTGAAGCTTAGTAATTCTTTTCAAAACAAAGGTAAAATATTTCTAATAAAACTCACCTCTTTCATCTTCAGTTTCGTCAGAATACATGTCATCTTCGTCATCCTCCTCTTCTTCCTTTACAACAAGTGCTTTTGGCAAACTTTTAGATCCCAGCTGAATTCTAAATAAATGACACATATAAGGGTTTCCAACCAACAGGCCTCACACAAGCCTAAACCACAGATTAGTTTTTAATCTATTCTCACAACATTTATTGATATTGAGTTAATTTAAGAACTTCGAAATTAGGGGGTAACCTACTTCTTGGCCAGCAGATCAGCGTTTAGACCATCTGTTTCATCATCAGATTGAGGATCTACACTCCCTTTAACCCCTTCTTCAGGGTCTTTGTAATTGGCATAAGGTGTCTTTGGCTCATCTATCTTCATGTGACCATAATCTTTGTCAGCTGGGTGCAGTGTTTGTAAAATGTTCATTTCATCCCATTTCATCTCCTTTGAATTGCTGTAGGATAAATGAGATATCAATCATGCATGTCTGACTTGAATTCATATGCAAAAAGTTATTTACTTCGTAGCTTTGGTATTTTACAACAGTTGACCCTAAAGTCCAATTGTTTGTTATATGCATGTAATACTGGAAAATTACGTTACCAGATTATCGCTGAGCGAACGTTTAAGTTTATAGAACTAGTGCCTGCTTTTGGACGTATATGACGAGTTTTATATTTTTCTAAGTAATTGTCATTACACACTATTCTGCCAAACGAGTTTACAAACCCTGTTGAGAACCTTCATGGCTGGTTTCATAAATTTTTTTTCGGATTTGTGAAACCAGCCCAGGAAGCTTTCGTATAGGTGGTAAACTCGTTTGGCTGAAACTTATGAACGGGGTACAACGTTTGAAAGGATTTCTCGTTACGATCAGACAAACCCCTTATCACAGGACATGGCTCCATCTCCAAATACATGATTTGATTCATTTTGTTGATAATTACTATGGAAACAGTTTTACATGGCAAATTGCTTTTTTAACTTTCAAATTTTCGTCAAATGTAACACATTTATAAAACGTTTTGCGTTTTACTTCGTGTGAATGTTGTCAGATCCGTTAGTACTGGTCAAAGAAATTTATTTCTTATCGTTGTCGGTTTTCACCTTACCAGTTGCACATTTACCGCAAATTCGTTATACTCCCTATACAGTCAGTCAAATTGTGCAGCGCGTAAAGTCATTTCATAATTATTTATTATTAGGACATACCATCTGTATGGCTCCGTTTTTTCAAAGCTAGATGAACTCTTTAAAATGCCTTTTTTCGGAGCTTTTAGCAAGTTGTCCGCCATCTTTAACCGAAATGCAAATGAGTATTTTTATTGCGTTGCATTATGGGACGCACCATAAATTGTCGGCTGTTATACTCTACGGAACCCTTGATGTGCACTTTAATACGGGGTTGATGCGCAACAGAGAGGACGATACCATGGCATGCATCCCCTACATATGACGGCATAATATGCTTCCGTACTTCCCATGTTTTGACGTAACCACTATAAGTCTTTTGCTTGTTTATCCTTATGATAGAATCTTAAATCAATTGGGGAAAAAATATCGGTTCGGTTTCGTCTATATTGAGTTATTTCAAACATACATGCAATGTGAGTATATTCATGATGTATTTGTATCGTGTTGAGCAAACTGTCCTATGTTATTCGTACGTGTTATATAGAAACCCTTCTGACCATATTATTCTAGTGTAATTTGATTTGATGTATTTGTGCAGTAATCCGAAGATATCTTGCACGGTACATGTACTTGAAACATCTGTTTGCAATGCTCTACATAAATGAATTGGTTTACAATGCTCTGCATAAATGAATAGAAATGAATTCAGGTTTTATTTGCGTGCGGGCATGACTTGTATTATTGCGCAATTGTTCGCAAGACATAAGATTGGCTTGTAGTCTGTTGGATATACATGTACTCATTTTTTGTATTTTAATTTTCAGAAATGATAAATTTCAGAAGTTCACTGATAGGTATATGTGATACAATTTAAGTGCCAGTAACCATGCCTACAACAAAAACATCCCCTTTCTCCAATCATTTTCTCTCTGGCTACTGCCCTGATGTGGGTTGTCAGACGAAATTGGTTTTTCCATCGTACGAGTCGAGTGTTGAATGCACTAACTGTGGACAAAGGCATGAACAGAAATCTCTACGGGAGATTCAAGAAGTAACAGATCCCAATGTTGTTCTTCATAACATGCTACGAAACATTCTTTTCAATGAAGCGTCCAAGAAAAGGGGAACGGAAGCTGTTAAAGTTTTAGGACTTTCCAATTATCACTGCAAATTATTGGCGCCAATACTTACGAGGTTAAAAATCGCATTTGTTTTTATCTCGATCTGAACCCATAAGCGTATTGAATGTTTACATGCATTTTCAGCTTTGGAATGGACAAGAAAACTGGAAAAGCAAAACTTCTGAAGGAAATGAACCAGAGTGATACTTTTGACTGTGGAGTTTTGTGTGAACATTGCTTTCTAATTGAACCTGAACATGTTGAGGTTGTTGGTTATGGTCGCGACATATCAGGCAGCAAAACGTATTTAGCTGACACATTTGCAACTATCAACGTATTCAATGGCAATGAAGAACGCCTGTTACCGATTCATGCAGATGGTGATGGTCATTGTCTAGTCCATGCAGTTTCAAGAGCTTTAGTTGGCCGTGAGTTATTTTGGCATGCACTGAGGATAAATCTGAAAGAGCATTTCTTGGTTCATTTGGACCGCTATAAGGTGCATTAATTTTCATTCACAATAAGCGCTTTTGTAAATATTATAGCTATCGTTACTTAAGTTCTTTTACACTTTAAATAGAGCATATTTATTGACTTCATTGATCAAGCTGAGTGGGGTGGTATTATTGAGGAATGCAACATAGATTTCGAACCGGCAGCTGGAGAGCTTTTAGGCCTTCGTAATACCCACATCTTTGGACTGGCCAATGTACTTCGCAGGCCAATAATTCTTCTAGATTCATTAAGCGGGATGCAGAGCTCTGGAGATTATGCTGGTACTTATTGTCACATGTAAAATTAGAAGATGACAAAAAACTAAAATTGATAACTGTTGTTTTTGTTTCTTGTGCAGCTACTTTTCTGCCAGCCATCATTGACATTGATATGTGTAAAGGCAAAGAAGGGAAGCTGAACAAACCATTGTGTATTGCTTGGAGCAGCAATGGGCATAATCATTACATACCTCTAGTTGGAATTAAGAATCGTAAGTTTATAAAGATATAGTTTTCCTTCACTCACTTTCCATATAAGAATATTTCATGTTTTGATTGAAGGACCTCCTCCAAAATTGCATCGTTCCCTCGTTCCTAAAGTATGGGGTTTACCACAGCATCTTCTTAATATGTACATTGAATTTGATGAAAGGGATTCCTGCACAATTGGTGGTGACAAATGTCTTCAGGTAGTTTCATTTTAAAGATTTTTTTTATTAATTGTAAGCTTAATTAAATCCCAAATTTTTGCTTAGTATTTGCAATTATCTATTTAGGATAGTTATATTCTCAGACTTACTTCTGCCATGGGAGACGTGTTTCATGATAAGTATGGCGTGCACCCAGCCTTAGTTGCTGATGTACATCATTATGTATATAAGCGAACAGGTAACCTTGCAAGCACACACAATATTTTGTTTCCCTCGTGTGTTATTTTAAGTTATCATTCAAGGTCCAGTTTCTTATAATTTAAGGTGTTGTTGGCGCCAACCCCAAAGACATTTTAGAGGCTACAAAAAAAGCTGTGCAGGAACAGCGACTTTACATTTGTCTCTTGTGTGGTGCCATTTGCGAGCAAAATTTAGTGCCTGAAGGATTTAAAAGAGGTGGTGCCTTGTATACCTTAGCCGAGCAAAAGCATGGCAAACTACGTACTGATAAATTATACCCATTCCCCTTATTAGGTAATTATTCTTTTTCACCTATCATTGTGTCTGTGCTTGTGCAGGTTTCACATTAGTTTGCTTACAGGAGTTGTGTGTGCTTATAATGCGGAAACTGATGAATTAGTTCCAAATGGGAAGGAAACTAGGATAGAAAAATGCAGTTTGTGTCCCAGGTTAGCGTAGTGCACATTTTACGAAATATGCATTTGTTGCTGTGGCAATAAAAAATTTATGCTTAATTTATTGAAGCTCACAGATTAGGCTAGTAAATGGAGATGGAAGTATACAATATCAAAATGGAGATTGTACGAAGACGAGGTCACTGTCTTGCAAATGTGGATTTAAACATTTTTGGGATGGAAACGAATATGATTCCAAGCCAGAGCTGTAAATAAAACTATTTGGCCTTCAAATTTCTCTATTGACTGTGTGCTATGCCTATGAGGATTATTTGGTTTCAATTTTTTTTTACAGACTGCCGGTTGTTATGGAGTGGGGTTATAAAGTCATCAGGGAGAAGGTTGCATGGTTTCAATATGAAAACAATCCATCTTTAAATAGTAATGCGTACATGGTTGCATCAGCCTTAGTCCAAAAACATTTTCCTGGTAAACAGTTTGCTAAACAGGTTAACAGCATTTTTTTTTTTTGTGTGCTAACACCAGCTGTTTCTTTATTTATAGGTGTGTTTGGTAGTGAGAGATTGATTCAGAAAGTCGTAGACCAAATATTGGAACAAACAAAGCAGCCTGAGGATTCGTCCCAGAATGATATCAGTGATATGAATACCGGGTCCAAAGACACAGCCGTGGCGTCAAAAATCATTCTCAGTGGATTTGGGGTATTTGACAATGAATAATGGCATGCGGAAAGCCTGGTAGAAAACTGCATTTCGTTTGGTTCTTTTTCTACTGTTAATTTTTTATCTATCATTGCCTAGGTTGTTCACAAAGAAGAATTGACCAAAAGTGATGCTGAGCGTATTGTAAGGCAGCGTGTCATAAGAAATGCTCCTGCCCAGCAGAGAAGACGGTCCACTGAAAGACTTCAGCCTTCAGTAAACGATAGTGGGAATACCAATGTGAGTTTTTTAAATGCCAAGATGCTGGCCCAATTAAAATTACAGGTCTGTTTAATTGAACCGATTCATTATTAAGCCTACAAGATCATCGTCATTGGAACTAAGGCCTTTTGCATCAACATTATCGCAGAGATCAATTGCTGCTTGTGATGACGTCAAAGCATCCACTTCTTCTAGTCCAAAATCAAATAAGTTGCCAAGTAAAATGCTTCGTGTAGTGACATCTGATGGAAGACAGGTAATTGAATATGTCATTCTTTGGGCACATCTTCATAATTTAATTCTCTCATATCGAACATCATTGCAATCAAATTAGCTCTGCGTCACCATGGATTTGACCCTGATGTGTTCCAAATTCTTGCAAAAACTGGATGAGGAGCTTAATATTGTCCCATCCCAAATCAAAAGGATAGTGTTTGGCTTTCCTCCAAAGGAATTGCACTTACCGAAAAACTGTCTTACAGAGGATTTTACATTGCCTTTTAATTCGGGTGATAAAGTGTCTGTGGAAATTATTCAAGGCACAGTTGAAGGTTCGTGGTTTGTCAAATTTGAATTTAATCTATACTGTATTTATGACAAATTTTGCTATTTGTTACTTTTTCAAATAGCAGATGGATTAAGCGACAATTTGTCATCTATGAGCCAAAATCTGAACATATTGCATAAACTTCAGCAATTGCAAAATTGTAAGTAAACACCTGCAATGTAGCCTATGCTCTTAATTTGACATACCCCACTGTTGAGCTTGCCATCACACTTATCGGTGATTGAATTTGCAATGAAGGTTTATTAGAATAATCACAGTATAATTAACTACATTTTTTGTGGATAAGCAGGATAAAATAGTTTAGTCTTTTTTTAAATGATGAGGGTAAAATTTTTCGAATGAACGTAAATGTCATTACTTCCTCTATCTATTTTAGCAAATTTGGAAAATCTGGACACAGCAATTGCTTCTCTGTTGCTGACTGCCTCATTCACAAATGAAAGTATTTGGTCACACGTGCAGGGTAATCCCAAGCTGTTCACTGCTGGTGGCTTGTTGTATCTTCAAATGAAACGGGATGTTGGATTGGTAGATGGGAAGCATTGCCGACTACCCATCCTACCAGATAAGGTGTTTCACTACAATGCCAAACAGGATCGTCTTGAACTTTGCCTGGAACCCCATGGCCATTTTCCCATTGAGAAGGGAGTGGAAGAAAAAGTGCTACAACATCAGAGAAACCGAGAGGCTTTAGGTGCCATGTCCACTTTAAACAACGAGGAATCTGACGAGGATAAGCAAACTGAAAGTACTGCAGCCAGTGGAGTGTTTATAAGCAAAAGTCAGCAAATACTTTCTAGTCATACTCCCTTTCATGGGCATGGCTATACTTTGAAGGGAAGCACTGCCTGTGGCACTTCAAAATCGGATGTGGTAAGCTATACACTTTAAAATTTAAATCCTAGCGCTTTTGCATCAGTCTATATGTATATATTTGATTTTTGCTACAAGATAGTGCTTCATAAATGCTAGAGATTGTTCAGCTCATCAATGATTTTCTAGTTCCTTTGTTTAAATTGCTTCGTATATTTTTCTAGCAAGCAAGATTAGACGTTTCATCGGGATTCGATGAGCAGATGGAGACTGATGGTGGTGAAATTCCAGACGTTCCTAGTTGTGAAATGCAAACGCAGTCTGCTCCTGCACTTCTTGCCACGGTTCGAAAGGGTCCGGGATATTCAGTTATCAATCCGGAACTTAATACAGTATACAGTTCCCATGCTGAGCGCTTGTTGTTTCTGGCATCGCAACTGGATAACCTTCCGCCTGAAGATACGGTAAGCTACGATTTCATACGTTGTTCTAAAATGCTCTTCTCTTTGTCTTCATTAGCTGTAGTTCTATTGCCCCAATGTTCGTTTTCTATAGCCTTGTCCCGTTTTCATTATAGGAAGATCTCAGCCACACTCCAACGAGTAATTCGGCAGACACGTAGCGCTTGCTGTGTGATTGCTGTAAAAAATTAATTATAAATATTATTCTCGAAAATGTTAAGGCAGAGAAGTTTAACGAATGAAATAAATAAGTATTGCCGAAATATTTATTTAAATCATCATAAAACTGGATTTGTGATCACTTTATTTTCTTTGTTTAAGATGTTTATTCTGATGAAATTTTCTGTCACTCTCCTGGTAGTGCTCATTACTTTGAACCAAAGTCAAAATTATTTCATGATCGCAATACAGGAAATAGTATTTTTAAAATTTTTTAGAACGGAAACCAATTAATTGCTTATTACTGTTGGTTTCTCCCTTTCCCTCCCTTTATTTTTTCTAAAAATCTTTCTTTTGAAGCATGTATGCATGTTTATTGCCATTTGGAATATAAGGTTGCTTTTTATACCAGATTTTTCCATCTTAGTGATTTCATTGATATTCTCAAGATTTTGGTTGCCCAAGTCAAAGAATTTGCATATTCTTGGTGAGTGAATCTTGATTCATTACAGTACAGTAGTTTTGATGCATGCTTCTGATTCTAAGTTTGAATGTATGAATTTGAAGATAATACATTTAAGGGACAGGTGAAAACTTTGTCAGTGGAAATGTTTATTATCGAATAAGGTAGTTTGATAATTCCATTTCTACTTTCTTTAAAGTTAAGAACAACTATAAACACTTGCAAAAAGTCTACAGCACCATAAAATCTATATATTTATATATGTACACCAATTATGATCCCCAACCTAAATACTAGAAAGAAAAAACAATTGCACGTTAAATTTAAGAAAATAGCATGTTTTTTGTAAATAATGCTATTGTCAAGGAAATTAAAGGCAGTTCATGCTAGCATCAAATGAAATTTCAATGACAATAGACAAATCTTTTCTATTTTGGATACTAACAATAACAATTGGAGATGTGAAAGTGATTGTGATGTAAGCAACCACTATCAATCACCCCTTCAATTAACAAAGCTGTTGAGTGTGAACATTCAGTACGAGCTAGCTGTTAAGGAAGTATGACAAATCAACATCAATAGCCACCATTTCATTGAATTAAGATATCAGTAATTTCCGAGGGTTTGTTTTTGGTTTTTAAGTCTGCAGCATGCTGCTTCCCACTTTGACTTCTTAATATTACGATAACCAGTTAGTTATATTCGTTGGTGATAATAACACTAATCATCTGTCCATACCAGCAAAATGTGGCATTTTATATTTACAAGATAAATAGCTCTTGTCCTTGAGCAAGGGACTACGGAGAAATAATCGTTAAAGTCATTACAAATGCTAATCTATGATTGTTAATGTTGTACAGAGAACATGTGAAAGTTGTTGCCTATAAGGCAAATGCAGGTGTAAACGGATCACAGGTCAGCAAATATAATAACTTGATATCTTGGTCTTCTGTGATACTTGGAATGTGGCAGATCCAAGTGATCCATAAAGTTAGGTAAAAGGCTTTTTTAAAAAGCAAATGGTCGTTCTTGCTGCTTCCTAATGCAGTGGTCACAGTGGTGTTGGTCCCAGTTGTACGTGAAGGAGGGCTAATTTATTTATAGCAGACAGTCGCCATTCTTTTTGTTGCTGTCGATGTCCTCCATTTTGCCATTGCCCACTCTTTCTCCTTGACCAAACAGTGCTAGAGGCGGAGTGAATTTCTTGCCATTGACTAACTCTTCCAGGCCCTTAAAATGAAATTACAGATGGTAAGGCCACAGGCTCATGTAATCATCAATAGTTTTGGCAGCAAAAAAACTTCGTGACTGCGAAAGCAATGTTTTTTTGGTTAACACTTACCTCTCCAGCATATGATAGTAGTGGAGAAATTTCGCATTCGACGTATTGATGATTCCCAAGATAGGATTTTTGACTGCAAAAGATTGATATCGAAATTAACGCATGATAAATCTACCAGATAGTATTTCTTTATTTCAGTGGAATTTAAGATTACCATATTTGGATTATCCAAAGATACATGTATACTGTGGCTATTTGTAATATGAACTTACCAATTGTTATTGGTTTGATTGTTGGCATTGCAGTCTCCATGGCCATTTGTGCCATTCATGCCATTGCATAGAGAACCATTGAGAGTGCCATTGGGTGAGGGTTTTCCTTCTCCATGCTTAGGGGATGCAGGGCTAACAGACGGGAGGAGCAGTACAGAAAGACT
The DNA here is from genome assembly GCA_034695085.1 of Cylindroiulus punctatus. NCBI lineage: Eukaryota > Metazoa > Arthropoda > Diplopoda > Julida > Julidae > Cylindroiulus > Cylindroiulus punctatus. Next base: position 31,568 of record JAQFYZ010000145.1, on the reverse strand, counting down.
CAACTACAGCATGCATGTAATTCAGGCAAAGGTACAGTAAGATTAAGATGGGGGCAGCCAGGATACTGATTAACAACTAGGTGATAACACACGAATAACGAACTACTATATAGCACGATACTGATGATTTCTATTGTTATGTTATGGCAGTTTTAAGAATATCCTGAATTGAGAACTAAAAAAATATTTCTCAGTTACTTTAAACAATTTCATTTCATAAATTTATGTTGCTGCTAATATTTCTGTCTTAGAAGAAAAAACAAAAAAGTTAACAAAAACACATGCTAATTCAAAACAAATGCAGAACAGAAAAAGACTGAACAAATATTTGGGAGTATAAAGCTTGAAATGCAAAGATTGTGCAATCAGACTAACAAAAAGAGGTGAAGAAACTGACTGAGAATCTAGGCCAGAACTGAAAAGTACGAAAAACCATACGAAGCTAACAAGCATTTAACTTACCTTGGTATTAACGGTATTGTTTCACCCTCTTCGTCCACAAATCTGCCCCCTGCCTCAAGTACGTAGCGCTGGTGCAGAGAGTAAAGAGAGTGGCGAGCAGTTGTTGGGGTATCTTTCTCTGCTCCATCACTGTTCTTGAGTGGGGAGAACTCGTCCTCTCTTAGAACTTCCCAGACCACAAAGTTTCTATGGAATTTTCAAATATTTGATTTTTATTCGAGCATAGTTTTAGTGAACCTTGATTGCATGGTTTTACATACGAAGAGAATTGGAATACGTCGAAAACGAATTTTTCCATTTTAATTCCATTTGGTTTTTCCGGCGTGCTGCATCGTCCACTGTCGTCCACATGTGGGATCTTCTTTTTAGCTGTGTGATGCTGCAGCAATTTTTCGTGCTCGCTATGGAAAACGAAAAAACAAAGGTTGTGTGAGATTTATGATCCCCGCTAACTTCCTTTCAGTTTCACTTGAGGTTTCTTACTTGACCACATTTTTGAGGAATTCCGAAGTGAAAAAATGGTTGCAGATGCTACCTGCACTGAATGTGAGTCTACCATCAGGGTTCCTTTTCTGGGCAGTCTTTAGCGAGATTTCGCTGTATTCCACTACTTGAAACTTTCCGTCCACGCGGCACACCACGCCGACAGCTTCTGTTGGAAATGACTTTTCCACAACCTGAGAACGACAATTATTGACCTTGTTATTATCCTGTCTAAAATGTACACGATTACAATTATGTCATTGCCGAGACGATTTCATAAGGGAGGTGAGGATTAGTTTGATTAGGCATAAGTTTATTAAAATGCTAACGTCGATCCATAATTATTACCTTGGCACCACATTCTGCTCCTTTAGTAATGCAGTATCCAATAAATGTGGGATCAGCCATTTTAACGAGAATGTTATCGACGCAGTAAACGTGGAGATATTTGACGCCCCTTTTTTCCATGTCGTCCAATATGAAATTTGTCCTTAAGGCACGATATAATCCTCCATTGCCATCTGGAAAATATTATATTAATGTTAACTATTTACTAGGAACATAGGAATGTTATATCAATGAGATTTTTTGATTAATGTCAAAATTTCTATGTGATTTTTCATCTTATTAGCTGATATTATATTTTGTAGTATATGCAATGTTGGCAATTGGAAACTTCAAATGCAGAGCGCATGTGCGCTTTTGGGAAATAATTGATAATGGGATGATAAAACATTTGATGTAGGCGTTCAGACATCTATTATTGTCAGTGATGTTGCATTATATTGCAGAAATATTTACTGCAGATTGCCATATCATGAAATTCCGGGTATTTATCAGTCAATCGGTGCATTAGCTTTTCTATATTAATAGCTGTATCATTTGAGTCAAATACGCGCAACTGGTAATCTAAATTCGCTTAAGCATTTGAAAGTTTCAGTTGAAGTACTTTTCCTCGTTAGATTATTTGTGTTGCCTTACCTAAATATTTATCTCAATATTAGAAATATTTGGCGTGACAATCATTGCAAAGAATAGCCGCACATGACCTTCTTGAAAAACATGGTTGACGATTTACCTGGTGCCCGTGCGACTTTATGCGGCTTCTCCAAAATTATTTTCCCATCAAACGTAAAACATGGCAACATGCCTTGTTCAAAAACCACCAGATTCTCTTTCTCGAGACCGAAGTAGCCATGTTTTGCAAAAAAATCTAGGGTAGGTTCTTTCGTGTGCTCGCTCGTCATGATGTACCTGTGGTTAGAAAAAAATATGAAGTCTCTTTTTGAAGAAATTTTTACATTGTTTTTGTGAAGAGAGCATGGATAATGACGTATTTTGGGCACAAGGGAATTTTTAGATCATGCCTTTTCTTCAAAGGAGATTTCTGTGTAATTGCCGGAAAAAGGTTATAATTGACTACTCTTTCATTGTAGGTAGAAGACGCCTGACTTTGTATGACATCAGTTACCAAATTACACTGATACCATAGTGTGCAAGTGTACAGTGTTTCCTATAACAAGGTAGGACAACCATAATTATTTCAGTTGCCCATTAGTTTTCCAAAGTAGTCTGTAGTAACTTCTTCAATGATTTTACTGCCAAACTGAAATGAACACGCTGGCAGCGAAGCCTACCATGGCACTTTTCCCTCTTTTCCTGTGAGCTTGAAAGCCAGCTCCTCCAGTCTTCGGATGCGCTCGGCCTGCAACTGGTACAAGGTTTTCCCTGACGGCAAACCGACATTGTACATTCCTTTGGGGTAGCTGACACCGAGCCGCGTTCCTTGACCACCGGCCAGCAGTAGTACACCGACTCGTCCATCTGCCACTTGCTGTAATCCTAGTTTTTTGAATAACAAGAGAAAAAAACCTTCACGTTAGCGTGTCACGACAGTAAAAAAATCCCAGGTATTTATACCCCCATCCTTGAGCTGGGAAAACCGAGCATGACAAGGTACCACTTCTGGATTTACCAATGCCAACCACCTATCCAGACACTGCTCCGGATCTCCAGTATATGAGAACCGACCTTTCTGGGCGCATTATGCTCATTGTGGTCTGGATATCATGGGGAAATCATGAATTGTCATTTATGTTGATGGTAATCGCTCAATACCTTCTGATGGCTCAACTTTGCACGAACAACAAACTGGTTTTTTATTCGGCTAGCCATTAGTGGTACGTCTACTTTCTCAGCTTTGATTTTCTCTAATTCTGACCTGACAAACTACTTCTTGATAAAAGAAAGCCCACACGGATGCCTGACATTCTTTGACCTGATAGGTGTAGAATGTAGAAGGATGGCACTGAGCGGATGAAATAAGGGAAGACGATAAATTTATGGCGCCCCGACGCCTACATTTTTTAAGTAGGTTTTTAGTAGCACGCTTTAAACGCTGCAGACTTCTTTTCCTGTTTTGCATAGTGTGTGTATGAGCCCGTGCCCCCCTCGAGCTGGCCAATTTTTATGAGGCGAAACTGCAAATGCTGACATAGAAACGAGAAAACTCCTACATTTTGATGTCAGCCTCATAAACGCGCATTTGGCAGTTCAATACCTTCGGGGCGCCACATGCCAACCAAAAAGCCCATAATAGGGATAATCTGAAATGCCAACCAGCCCCATTATGACTAGGCTATTTTTTATGGAGAAATAGGATCGGTCGTCTAAACTCAAGTTCGCAGAAACCATATATTGGACCACCAGGCACCACCAAACAAATCAATTAGTTTTAACTTACAGCCTTGCTTTCTTTACACCTCCCCTATATTTTTTGCTGCAATTTTACTCAAAATTTGAATCTTTAAACCTCGGCTTATGCCTTGCCCCAGACGTGCACATATGTGTAATATTATTTCAACCCCACTTGTATAGAAATGACACCTGTCCTGTACTAGCCTAAGATAACCTAACCTTAAAATTTAATTTCGGATTTGGCTGCCCCTTAACTGCCGGCAATCACTGCCAGCTTAAGAGTCGTTAGGAAAATCCCACTTCCCAGTTGCGTGTCTGGTCGAGCAGGTCGTATTTCCCAAAATTCCTATAGTTTGTGTCGACAGCTGAAAGCGATTGTAATGCCTGCGCTCTTTGGCAAACATGTACGTGTATTTTACTTGCAAAGTTTTGTGTTGTGCGCTCCTATTGCATGGTTACCATCTGAGCAACAGGTGTTCGTGCGGATATCGGGGAGTTATTTTTACCAGCGCAACTCGATATTCCGACAGTTGAAAAGACACTCGGGCATTGATGAATTGGTTGCTGCGAATGACGTCATTATTATCGACGGAAACGAAACCTTGGAAATGCCAACGTGTCAAGCAGCGCAGTGCAGTACTAGCACGATGCTATAGGTGACATGCTAACGGGATGGTATCGATCACCCATCCAAGTTTACTTTTCTTGAAAATTCAAAGCCAGAGTTTGTGCAAACATGGTCTCTATTTCGACCTTTGCATATCAGTAAATCGGTCTCCAGAACATGTACAGGCTTTGTACTTCCTGTACTGTCGTTGAAGCCTGGCCGGCCTTGGCTTTTGATGGTGGGCCACTTTTTTCATGGGTTTTCCCTTGCTAAAAGGGGTTTAATTGACACGAATTCCATCACATACACGCCTCACGGACGCCCTGTTCTGGTCCCACCCTGTGTCCCCCAGGGGTCAAGCCATTCCAATCACACATCTACTGTGCTGAATTTCAAGCAGTTTTATTGCGAGTAAAGTCGACTTTTTGATCCGAGCTTATCTCTGAATTTGCGCTAGGATGCCAGTGATGGATGTCCAACTTGCAATTTCAGCAACAGCTTGAATGACTTTTACTAATTTATTTATAACGTTCCTTATGTGGTTTACGCGTTTTCTTTTCCATCTTTCTTGCCAGTGCATTTTTTCCCTTATCGCGAAACATTTTTATGACCCCGATTGGTTTAACCCTTTCGGTCACATGGTCATCTATTGACCATTTTTGCTTTCATTAAAGACTTGAAATACCAAACGTACTGTATGTTTGCGAGATCATCAACACAATTTTGCAACATACATGCATACCAACATGGTTTGCAGGCTCAGACTTGAGCATGGAGGAAGCAACATTACTGAGGGGCACCTCTGAATATTGTTAGGCTATGTGTCAATGTAGCAATCGAAAAACCAGTGGGTCGATGAATTTGCACGTTAATCGGTATCCTTCAATGTCCATCAACTGGCTAGTCTTTGATTTGATTGAAATACCCACTATCCTTGAAGAAAGTTGACTGGTCAACTTTTTTTCAAACCCAGATACCACTATTGTATTGCATTTCTTCAAGGCGTGATACAATAAAGTAATGCTGAATTTCATTGCGGCAGGGTCAACAGGTTGAAAACAAGTTGCACCTCCACCTTGATAGAAACTTCCAAGTTTTTAAACAAATGACAACTAAGCATTAGCTTTAGCTAGTTAGACAGGCTCAAATTTGGGATGACCAACACAATCACATTTTCATTGACTTGAACCGAAAGAAATGTCAGCATTGCTATGCCAGGCCTACCTTCAGTTTCGTACAGTTTCAGTTTCCCTGGAGACGTTCTGGTAATACTGCCATGAAGGTCTGAAGGAAGAGGTTGCAGCCTGTCATCCAACTTTTCGTTGTCCTCATTGGTTTCTGCCGTCGCTCTCTGGAAGATGTGCGTCACTTCCTCCAAGTTGATGCTCTTGATGTCGTTGTACAAAAACTGTTTCTCGTCTTGGTTTAGCGTTGACCATAACTTGAGAAGATGCTCTTGTCCAAACTGCTTCAGTTCTTGGCGGAGTCCGGTCACATCCATGTTTCTGATGGTTTAGCTCTGGTCGACTTTGCAAACAGCTGTGGTGGGCGCAGACACGTTATGAAAGTTGGCTTTAATTTAAGTTTTTTTTCAAGTAGTACAAAGCCAGACCAGGTATGGAAAGCTGATAACTACCTTCTATAAACCCCCAGAGGTGAATTTTTCGGTTGTAAAGTTAATAAGATAAATGTGCCACAAAAAACACGATTATTCTATCTGCCCCAATTATGCTATGGCCAATTTTGGTCACCGGTAATTTATGCTTTCACTCGAAAAAACAATAATGTTTCTTTCGTTTACTTTCCCCCTAGTGAACGCTTTCAGAACGAGTTTTTTCTTAATCTCTTCCAATGTCCTCTGACCCTGCGGAAAAAATGGCAGAAATGAAAATTGGCTCATTAGTTGAATGGTGGTGCGAAGCGCTATGTAGGTGCATGTAACGTGCAAATGGTTTTTTAGGATAGTTTTTATGCCAAACTTTTTCCGCGTAATCCGCTGATACGCTCCAGGGGTAAAACATTATCCGAGAAGGGAGCACGATAAAACCATTATCAGAGTTGAAAATTTGATATAATTTAGATTTCAGAAATAGTTCGCGGATAGTTATCTGCAATCGCTGCTTAATATCTATGCCAATGCACGCGCCCCAGTCCCCAATAATGTGTTAAATACACCCCATTCATGCTAAAATCGCACGTTATGCTCTACTTGAATTTAGATAACAAATAATTCGCATTTTTCAACCGCTATGAGTAACACTTTTGCCTGATATCATTCGCGTTGGGTTTTTTTTATGAACAAAAGTATTTGAATTAACAATTCGCTCATTCTGCCCAACCCAAATTCAAATATTTCGACCATTTTAGTTTTTTTTTCCTGAAGGCAATGCTCGACACGTTCACTGAAGACTTGGATTTCAAAAGGGTCCAAGCGTCACATAGTCAAAGTGCACCTCAATGATGTTTCTTTCACTATACGCTCTGTGCAAGCCATATTAAATGAACATCACTGCCGCAATATTTCGTCGAGCATCTCACCAACCCTACATGTATATTTGGCACATAGATCCTATTGAATGGCGAGTTTTCAACTGAACACGAAGTCGAAACTTTCTCCAGATTCCCATATGGGACGGTCCAGAGTTTAGCTTGACTCCGAAAGTTTCAGTGCCCGAATGGGACAGTTCACCGGTTATCATTTCTGCTCGTAGAGGAAAAATGCAAATAAAAGAAGAAAAAAACAACTTACAAAGTCATTCGCCTCTGGACGTAGGTAAACAGACAAGAGGGTATAGGGTTGAATGAGACCGAACGTTGCGAACCAGAGGCAGCTCGAATAGTGACTGAACCTGCTCCCACACTTACTCCGACACTTATAGCAAATGGCTGTGGAGAGTGAGTTCAGCTAGAGATAAGTTGGCTACGTGCGCACACACGTACACCACTGGCAAAGTCTGACACGGTGCTCGTATGGCAGGCATCGAATCAATTGTCAGGTATGCCAGGCTATGCGAGCCAAGAATATTCGGAGAAAAAACCTTGCCGGACCAGTTTGTCAGACTCAAGTGAGAATGGACTTGAAATTAAGTGGGGCACAGTGACCCGCTTGCTTACTTATGCAATTCTCAAGCTTCCATTCCTACCATGGCAGCCCGACGCCCTACTTGCTCGTAAACACCAAAAATGCTAGCTGGCAAAACACATTTAATTGCTTCGACTCGCAGCCACGAGTTAATATTATTCTACCAATTAGGCCCGATCCGCGAGATGTTCAAACATTGACAGCCTGATCGATGTGAGCGAATCTTAAGAAAACATTGCCTGGCTGAGATGGAATGCTATACGACAGCTAAGACTTCACCAAGACTTTTAGTCAAAAATGTTTCCATAATTGCGGGTTTTTTCTGTTTGCTTGCAATGCTGGTTCCACGATGCAGTGATTTTGAAAACAGTTTTTTATTTTGTAACGTTTTTATAACAATGCAATGGTACACTTTGTGCATTACAGTACAGTACCATTTCAGCTCCTAACAATCAGGATCGAACTTGGTCAACTGCATCCTCAAGTCCGATGCAAACGCCCTATGCTACATGCGCTTCTTACATTTTACAAGTACATGTATGAACAGTCAATGATGGATACATTCATCTGTATGGGGACTTTTGCAAAAATTAGGTCCGAAATGGTGAACTTTCTTAAAAGCAATACAGAAACGACTGATGTAAAAAGTTTATTTTCGAAAACAATATCTGGTCTGAGGACCAGGTAGCTTCAGTTTTTTTTGTGTGTGTGCAAATTCTGACTTTTGAATATAAAATTTGATTTCCATACTAATTTGATCTATTGATGAATACATGTACATGTAGGCTAGTTAAGTATGTCATACAATACTAGAATAGGACTTTCCGACAAATGAGTTTCACGCAATTCTTTGCCTCATATCGACAATTTCGAAAAATTGTCTTATCAATAAGTTATCATTTATTTATTTAAGGACTGATATGGAGATTATTTCCGATAATTACTTGAAGATTATTTGATAAGCAACGGAGTGAGAAAATGTATTTAATCAATGTTGTTCAACTTTCTTTTTTTTTTAAATCCAATTCAATGGAATTTGGTACAGCCGGTTTAACGTGATAGTGAATTGCAGTTTTGACCATATCTATCACTAGTGTTTACAAGTTCTAGAAAGTAAGCAGCGGTTGCTTACGTATAATTTCAAAAGATCTACTCTCCATGGTCCTAAACTAAATGAAAACTGGAACGTGCAATACTGACAGATACCTACACTGTATGCCCTCTTGGTGACCTCTTTACTCGAAACTACCTGATTCTTATTTGCCCTGGTTTGCAAAGCGTGCACGTAAACTGAAATAAATTGCATTCAGGAATACATTTTCAAAATCTATTTACTAAATAATCTGAAATCTCAAAGCGCTTACAGGAGCTTTTATTTATTCTTTTTAAGATAATGCGATAATTTAAGAAGGTTGTCTAATATTCAATACAAACAATTTCTTTTATGATATTTGATACCTGTAATCAGCAATAACACACTTTATTTAGAAATTATAAAAGCATTAGTTATGAACTTATGATAACATTTCTTTTTTCAAGATATTTTATGCAGACCTATTTATCTTTGCTTAATAAATTAAAATTCCAAATACCATTCAGCCTGAAATTCAATGACAGAGAAAGCATTGGAATCGAGTTACGATTTAAAAAAATGAAATCAAAAACTTGATTCATTTCAAGCTGTCAAAGTCATTATTTATAATAATATTGTCGGTTAACATTGTAGACGTTCTTGTACCGAAGCAGGCAGATTTTATTGCTGAAAAATAGATATTTTCCCCAGATGCATCTGTGAGAAAACTTATTATTTGTAGGGAATGACTGAATATACTACTGTATTGTAATCGCACATTGCAAACTTGACAACTTATTAGATGTCCTAAAATCCTACAATAGGTACACGTAACAACAGAAATCACTGACATTTGTTTCAGTCCTAGTAGTCATTCATTACATGCATGACTTTTAAATGAGCTGCTAGTTATCGTAAAAATTGTGCAGATTTCAACCTGCAGTAATTAAATTGAAAGAAACTGGTGACTTGTGAACGCCATCACTCCTAAGCCTATAGATAATAAGTTGCTGATTGTAACGAAAAAATCTATACTAGGGAAATGGTCTGTTATTACCAAGGTTAATTATGGCATTAGCAATCCATAATGCAGATTGACCTAGTTCTCTTACTGTTAGCAGGCCTTGAGATTGGCTGAACGTTGCAAACATTTTTGTCTACAATTCTCCGTGCAGAAACTGCACAAGAATGTGGGTCTAACATGGAAAAGTGTTTCAAGGAAATTAAGGAGGGGACGTAGATAAGGTAGACGGTGGACATATGGAATGTTTTTTGAGCCAATTAACTTTGGAGAACATTTATTCTGCAATGAGCAAAAAATGACATTCGGTCTGGTATTTCTGAAGACATTACATGTATATACTTTAGTTTTGATTTCGTCCACGAAATGGGAGTTTTCCACAAAGATTGTAAAATCGTCATCACTACATGCGTTGCAAACACTTATTAAAAATTGTCACATCTCTTGAACGCACTAGATTAACATACGAATCTAACGATATCACTAAACTTATTTTTTTTAAACAATTCTAAGCTCATTTGATAACAATATGTAAGGGATTTTTGACTATAACAGCAAGTGCTGAAAAACTGGTGAGATTTCACGCGCCTATTATCAGTCGTTTTCCTTGATGAATTTCATGACTAGTTACCGTGCATATACAATTTCTCGTTTGAAAATTTGAATAGATAACGTGTACAGCGAATAAGTCGGTTTGGTTATTCACGCTTTGTGTTAGACAGTTTGTGGTGAAATATGCTTTGTTGTAGAGGGGTTCTGTGGAAAATGGAGCAACTAACAGACAGTACCTCATTTTTCTTGATTTTTTTGGTACTGTACATTTCTCCTTAAGTAGTAGTGTAGTACTTCGGAATGTATAACAGGTTATTAGACCTAGTGGTTATCATTTACCAGAGAAATTACCTTGTAAAATAAATCGCTGCTGCATAAGCTGAGGTGTGACGATCGAGGGAGTAACACATGTACATGTAGTGAAATCGGTGGGTTATATAATTATACAACATAAATGAAATCGTATCCGATGGGGGTTATGATCTCATTTTGATCAAATGTTTGCTCAATTCGGAAAAAATGTTTGGTCACTGATTGTCATTATCGGGGGTGGGGTCTGCAAGTGACGACAAAGGCTGACAGGGGGGGGGTACGTTTCTGAAAATCGCAATAAAGTGATAAAAATTTTGAACGCTTCTAAGAGTGTTTAAAGTGGATCATGTGGATGTTGCGATGTCACATTCGCGAAAGTGACTTTGCGCGTACAAGAACAGTAACTTATTAAACCATATTGATTTAGTACGGTATTATTAATTCACGTGGGCGTGGCACCAAATGTACCTATATACACCGTATACAGTACATACATACATGTACACTGTACATATAAGGGTCCCATAAAATAATAGAAAACGAATCCAAATGCAGCATCGCTCCACTATGATTGTGGTTCAGTGATAAAGAAATATCAAACTACAAATTTCATAAATTCGCTTATTTTTATTTTAATTTATACACACATACATGTATGTACATGTACATGTACTTGTTTTATGTCAGCTAATAGGCCTACGGTACCTAGCTCGTGACATGTTGTTATGCTCATTTGTTAGTTATGGTACCGCAAATTAATAATAAGGAAATGATCAAATATCAAGATTAAGTCAAATATAGCCTATGGGATCTTTGCATACAACCTTATAACATGACTATAATTTGCATGATATCAAGGTGATAAGGCCGTCTGCTAGCAATATCAATTTTGCATTTTTAATGTTTCTGCAAGCTAGTATTTAAGTTGGTAAATTAAGAAACTAGAAAAAATTGTGCCTTACCTGTGCCGTAAGCATTTTTGGAGAGAAGATCTTAGCTCATTTTGGCTGCCACGAAATCACCATTTTCACTTTCACAAATTTTGTTATGGGCTGCTGCATTATGGGAATGACTGTGGCATTGCTGTCAGGGGATTTTTCCTAGTTATTCCCATCCTTATTTTTAATTAGAAAGACCCTGATTTTAACGCAAAGTATTATCGATTATTTTTTTAAATAATATTAAATATTATAAACATTATTTACACATTTTTTTCTTTGTACAACATAGTTTATCGTTGATTAGAAGTCAAATGGGAATTTTTTAATTTGTACGCTTAGGTTAGGTGGTTGCGGTTTTCTCTTTAACACCCTGTCACATTGCTACAGCGAAGAAAATCATGGCTGACATTCATCCGATGTGTTGATTTTTCTCGCAACATTTTGATATATAAATTGTTAAATACAATTAGTTTCTACTTCTTTACTAAGCGACGTAGTTATTTTAATATTATCTGTGAATTACAGTTTTACAAAGATGTCTACACCATCCTCGGAAGAACCTCAGAAAAGCAAGAAGCCTTCAAGTAAGTCTTATCCATGTATAAAAAAACATGTTAATGTTGATTGATTCCGTAAAAATCAATTGGAAGGACAAAAGGTTGCTTTGAAATGACTTGAAATACTATCACAATTACGAAATACAGTAGGTGCAGCATGATTATAAACGGTAATGCTCTGCTGTACTAAAAGGGCGTGGTTGAAAGCTAAACCAGGTTAATCATTTTGGAGCTCTTTCTCCGTTGATATCTTAACTTCCTAGACTTATACGATGCATTAGATTGATGGAAAAGTTGGTAAATCAGTGCATATACTTGCTATCGTATGGTGATGTGGTATATCAGATTTGAGATTTCGCATGTGCAGCAAATATTTTTATCTTATGCCAACTTCTATATACATTGTATATGTATCAATGTAGCAACTACACACTTGGTAAATTTGTGTATGAAGTACGTTGTTCAAAGAAGCACTCGTGTAGTCAATGATTTTTTAGAATGATGATTTAGAAGTTTACTTTTTGGATAAAATTGAAAATGTAGTTGGTCATTTGGCATTTAGAAAATCATATTGAATACCAGTTTTTGGATAAATGTCTGTAGGCCTACCTATGTTCAGAAAAAAACTTCAAGGGAAATTTTTACAGTTGCATACTATATAATACTGAGTAATAATATTCGAGTGCATACAGTATGTAGCTGAGGTTCAAAAATGATGTCATCAGTTTATTGGGATATTCTGATCTTTCTTCACCCCCTCTCCTCCCCCATGGCAGCATTTGTCATCATTTCCAAATCCCTTACCAGATGCGTGATTTTAGCCTGAAATTAAAAATAGTGAAGCGAATTATATGAAAAAACACTAGGCGAATCATTTTACCCCAGCCCAAAAGTCAATAATGACTCATAACAGTAGCCTAAATCAAATGGTTGGAGAAAATTATATGTCCCTTTGCGTCTCTGCATTAGTTTTATCCTATAGTTTTTGACGTTCACATTCCCTTTGGTCTATTATCTATAGATAGTAATTTCAAGCAGCAACGCCTCAAAGCATGGCAACCCATCCTAACGGCTGGTACTGTATTACCCATGTTTTTCGGGGTTGGGATAGCATTTATTCCAATTGGAATAGGCCTTCTGATCTCCTCAAATATGGTAAGTTTCTCGCTCAGCTCATATTATGTAATTCGGCCTTCATTTACATTTATGTGAGCTACAGCATTTCCTTTAATAGGTATCGCGATTTCCTCAAGATTTTTTTTTAATCTTCTTAGGTTCAAGAATTTGTATATGATTACACATCTTGTACAAATGAAAAACATGAAGTTTGTGCTGAAGTTATAAAACAAGAAAACCCACCAGTTTGCAATTGTACCATACGGTTCAATTTAACTGAGACGTTCAAGGTAAAACGTTTGTCATTATTTTGGGATGATTTTAACAAATACTATGGTCGCTACTGAGTCTATTTAATGAGTTCAAAGTTCTCCAAAACCGTGATTTTCAAAAAAACTAACATGATCTTTATGATATAAAAGTCAGTCATTTAGCAAATTGTATCTAGTGCATTTTTATTCTAGTGTCAAGCTACAGATATAATGTTATGCATTTTAGGGGGATGTGTACATGTACTATGGGCTGAGCAATTTCTACCAGAATCATCGACGCTATGTAAAATCAAGGGATGATAACCAGCTTTTGGGACATTTGGATTCAAAAATGAGCGAATGTGATCCTTTTGCATATGTAGAACCTTCTGTTGCTGATTCTGCAAAGCATCCAATAGCCCCTTGTGGTGCCATTGCTAACAGTCTTTTTAATGGTAATGCTAGTTCATTGACATGTATGTTAAATGGATGTAAGCAATCTGTTTATAATTTACAAGAACAAATGTGATAGCTTTATTTTTTTATACACTTGCAGATTCTTTGTTTCTAAGCTATGTCATAACTGCAGATCGGACGGAGACTGTTACTCAAGTGCCTGTTATTGACACAGGCATTGCCTGGCCTACTGACAAAAATGTTAAATTTAGAAATCCAAAGGGACCTGATCTCGAAACTGGTTTGTTATGCTTTTCAATAAAACCGCCTTTTTACAACACTTGGTTAAATCCTTGTTAAACATTACATTTTAATTTTCAGCATTCAGTGGTTTTTACCCCCCTGTAAATTGGAAAAAGAATGTAACTGAATTGGATCCTGAAGACCCAAGCAACAATGGTTTTCAAAACGAGGACTTAATTGTATGGATGAGAACAGCTGCTCTTCCTACTTTCCGCAAGCTTTACCGCCGTGTAAATCACTCACAACCGATGTTCAAAAACCAGTTACCAAGTGGAATGTATGAACTTACAATAACCTACCGTATCCTTTAATGTTCGAAATGATCGAAATAACAAGTTTATATGACATTGGCGATTAACTACCTGTGAGGTTTTGACCTTTACCATTGTGACTAGAATACCCTGTGACTCAATTTCAGGGGACCAAGAAAATGATTTTGTCTACCACATCATGGTTGGGCGGGAAGAACCCTTTCTTGGGTATAGCCTACATTGTTGTAGGTTGTATTTGCTTGGTATTGGGATTTGTATTTCTTGTGATACATATCAAGTTTGGAAAGCGGTACGTGATTTTGATGTTGGTTATTTTGCTTTTTGAACGTCATTTTGTCAGATTCTCATATAAGCCTGCATCTTGTTTTTCAGATCTGATGACATGGTAAATATTACACCGCAGACAGCTTTTTGAATTTAGCTTTTTGCCGTGAGTTTTTCAACTGCACTAGTGGAGTTCTGTGCGTTTTCAGTTTTTTTCCTATTCAGTAGATTGAAATTCTCATAAACGTATGCGTAATACCATATTATTTATTACATTCCAAAGACTGCAGTCGTGTGAATAAGCACAATTTATATGATATCTTAGAAAATCATAAGGGGCCTTCGCAATTTTATTTTCCGTATACGCATGATTTTTTATGTCATTTGTCAAATCAAAATTATTCCAAGTAATTAATCCAAATGGTTATTCAGAATGCCCTTAATTTAAAGATTCACCCTCTGACCAAGGGCAGCAGCAGTAGTTTTACATGATGGTGAAAAACGTCTTTCTACTGGAAAGTGAGAAGACTTTTTCCTCACGAAATTGACCCACATCTTCGCCAATGATGTTCTAAAAATCCTAAAGTATAATTATAGTAAAATCTCTTATTTGAAACTCCACTAATCGACGTCCGAGTAACAACAAAATCATTACCAAGCATGAGAATCTGCTTTACGTTATGTCATGGCAATGTTGGTAGTAAGCTACTCTTTCTGCTGTCCTGTTAGAGGCATCAAATTCATAAACCTTTCACATGAGCCTAGGCAAAATAAGTGTCTGCTTCATACTATTCATTGCCTGATTTAAGCAATTAATGTTTGAGACTAGCTTTTGATTTATGTAAAATTCAAACCGAGCAATTCTAATTAATCATCACATTCTAGAGAATCACCTTTATTGCACAATGTGTTGGATATTAAAGTGATGAACTGCAAATTTCAAAATAGCAATTTCTATTTCAGCAATTAACTATGTTTCTTTTCAAAAGTTGCAACATCGTGTATATTTTGTAAATTTCAAATTATAGATATATTTTAATTTCTAAATTATTATCATTGCAATTATTTGATCAAGACGATCTGCGATTATTTTTCTCTCCTTATAGATGTATAATATGACGATTTTAGAAAATTGTAAATAAACGTTAAATGTAAACTTTTGTTATTACAGTGAGTTTAATGGAAATATTGTATCGCCACAGCAGTATCAGCGACAAAACTAAAAAGGGCTACTTGCTTCTCTTGCAAATTGAAATTTTTGAGTTTGTCACTACTGAAGTGGGGGTATGATATCGTGATTGAGCATTGTTTTTCATTAAAACAGTATATACAATTGAAAAGGTTCTGCAATTGGATACATGTACATTTGAAGACATTTTGCTAGAAGTAATATTTAGTTTTTAGACAATTTTTGATTGCAAATTTTGGTAAAAAGCATATTGAACATTTCATGTACGATGTCATGCCACGAGACAGTGTTCGTGGCAACTGAAAGTGATCATACATGTATATACACATGTAAATACCACGGAGCGTGGATTATTATTGGGTGCCACACCAGAATGGGAAGTTGGGATCGGCTCAAACGAAGCTGTGGTAATGTACAGTATAGTACGCTTCAACTACCTGCCATTGGTCCATAGGGTTGCAACGTTTTACGTGCTAGCCAATGCCAATGGAGTGAAGCTAATTGGTGTTCATCTGAACAGGGCCCTGATGATGGGGCGGCCTGATCTAAACAGGCTTTGCAAAGCCATGACTGTACAATATTATTCGTATTCGTTACTATTATACAATGCTAGGATATCGTTAATATTAAACCCATAAGACCTTTATTTAGGGGTCCTCTATTACTTTTGACTGCATGGTTGCCATGACGACAGGCCATCATGGCAACCCATTCATGTAACTGACCATCAGCCATCGTGTTATTTTATTACAGATCGAGTATCGACCATACATGTTATGGTCGTTAGCCGCGCGGACGAATAGTCGTATATTTAAATGACTTCCTGGCCTTTCCCAGGGACTTCCAGCTGGCATTTACCAAAAAGTACCCTCCTCCTTTGTCATAATTTTCACAAATAGGAGGACAGGTCACGTGGCGCGTGACGTCACCGCCCTCCTACTACGACATCCATTTGCGTGTTGGGAGGAATTCCGTAATTTGCTCAGCAATTCCACCTAATTTCCCCCTTTATCACGCGGAATTCACGAAATAAACACTAATTATCGCCCTTCCGTCACGTCGTTTCATGCCACCCCCCGTTCTAAAAAGCAGGGAGCACTCAGTGACGTCATTGGTCATTGAGGTTAAAAGCTCCTTGGAATGACATTGGTAGTCCCCGTAGGACATTGGCATGTTACATGACGGGTGAGTGTTTTCTCAATATTACTTTGCTGATAAAATTTTCTGGGAAAACATGCGTTAGGCGAGACCAGAAAAGCGTTGAAATGTAAACGTCGGTTTCCCACAAACCGAAATCGTTGTGCAGAATGGGCGAGCGGAAGGTGTTAGATTTCAGACCAAGGTCCCCGATGCGTTCTTGCATACCATTGTAGCAGGTCACGTTGATAGGCTGGGAGGCTCGTCAAAGTTTACCAGGACCCGTTGTCCAATTCGATGGCGCCCGCAATTTTAATACCGCATTAAATACCTCCCTGAACTCTTTTTAGCATAAATGAAATTCGTATTTGCCAACCGAATAGCGTCGCAACGACCGGGCATGGCGTACGTTGCAGCCATTGTGACGACGCCAAAATAGAACGAGGTTTAGGCCTACTACTAGTACGAGAAAGCAATCTTCTTTATGCCGCATTCCGAGCTAGTGGATGCGGCAGGCCTGTTAGGCTTACCGGGACCAGGCTTTCCCTGCTAAACTTCAAAAGCGAAGCGATTTTAATCGCTATTGGAATACTTGCTTCGGATTTATTTCGATTCAATTTTCGAACAATCCGGGAACGTCCGAAAAGCTGATTTTGTTCAAAACAAAAATAGGCCTATTCATGATTTTTTGGCGTTCTCCACTTTCGTTTACATTTTTTGGAATTAAATTCTGGGAGGCGGAATCTGGACGTGTATTCCAGTATCATTTCTGGCAAGTCTGATTCATTTTGGAGCAATGTACGACCGAAATTGATATAGGCCTAGACTATAGGCCTAATATTCGCCTTATTGCGTCATTCTGAAGATGCGTATTGCGTAAGAAATGGTATGGGCTTACTCGTATTGGGATTTTTATCACCTGTAATGCGAAAGCCTAATTTGATTACCAGTGAATTTTAGCTACAGTGTATTTAAATCACGTCATATAAATTTTAAAATTAATTGCGGGAAATATCGTGGTTATCGTCCCTGGCATTGTTTCGTGGCATTGTTCTCCTGTCTTAGCACGATCTCAAAAATAACGCAGTTTTGATGTATTGCTCGCAATTTTTTCCGAAGTTGAGTGTTTAAATAAAAGTCTGGAATTGATATTATTGTGTCGTACCGTAGGCAATTTCCCATGTTTTTTGCTTTTAGTGAAACCCCACGTTAAAACGGATAATCATGTCTCACGTTTTAGTGAGCGCGCGGTTTGAGCCAGTAGTTTTAATTTTGACAATGATAGGCTTAAGTTCTTCCAAGTTTTATGAAAAAATGAGATACAAAGAAATAATGTAGAAATTGTGTAGAACTAAGTGCATTGCTTGTAAGTATCGTTGTTTTGATCAGGAGTTTAGCAATTGAAAGACGTGAGAATGCGTTTAAATTGTGGCTGTTCAAGTGCTGTTGATCAGTTGGTTTAGAAGCTTGCTGGGCATCTGCTTTCACATACCAAAAGTAGCGAAACGTTTTAGGTTTACAACTGGAACATTTTCTTTATTCTAGGCTCAAAAATGTACAGCTGAAGACTAGGTAGAGCTGAGCGATCATCTCTTATGTGCCGTATTTATTTAAACATTTTTTATTGTGGATATGAAGTAAGCTTGTCAGATGTCTGCCCTCTACTTCAAGCTCGGTTTTTCAACATTCCCATTTAGGTAAGGATACAATTTGTTCATATGTAAATGGGGTAAATTGCATGATGCATATTTATAGCAAATATATAATCAGCAGCTGCATGTTGTACACTTGGCGTACGCAGGATTTTTTTCGGGGAAGGTGGGGGGGCTTTCTCCAGTCTTGCCCCTGAGGGCTAGAACCCCGCGGTCCTCCAACCTTACAGCCTGCTCTCAAATTAAAGATCGCAAAATCATGTCAGCAGTTATTATATTGCATATTTACAAGCTACATAATTGTTTCCAACCATTGCATTTTTAAATTTGACCTCAACATGTATTTGTTAGATTGTTATGGACACAATTTCAGTTTGGCAAAAAAATTTATTGGATTGATAGATTAAATTAAACTAACTTTTAAGTATGAGTGTCAGTGTATTAATACTCGGGCAATCCCTTTATTTATAAGTTGATATAGTTGATTTTGTAGTAAGTTGTATTTGCTTATGTTTCTAGGCAGCCCGGCAATGGATGATGCTGGCCGCTGTCTATTGGATGTTATTGGGTAAGATTTTATTTACCTTGAATGAGTTTTTCCGAACGAATCTTACTGCATGTTGCAGTCTTCCCTCTTTAAATTTTTCTCCTATTTTTGGTTTTTAAACATGCTTCTTTAATCTCCTTTTACATACGAAAATTTATAGTGAACAGAAAGAAAAAATTATTAAAAATAAGCACATTTTAACACAGATGAATATGGTTTTTATAGTTTCTTTAGCTTTTAATTTTGCATTTCAGTGACCCAAGTGCTCTAGAGTTCTTCCTTGGGAGTAGTAATGAACATGTAATGTCACACCTTTAATCTACTTTCACCTGAATCCAATTTGCAGATAGATGATTTGGTCACGCATTTTACAACTTTTATTTTTTATTGACAGAGATCTGAAGCCCAGTCTATCAGCATAACAACCAATGAATTGAAAAGAGCTGGGATCACGAATTGCTTGACGCCTTCTCATTTAATAACTGGCAACACAATTTGTTCCAACTCGAATGCTATTTTGTGTACTACTGTGCCGCAGTCCTCCACCGCACTATCCACAACAGGGCAGGTCATTCCAAACCATGCCCCAGTGCAGTCTTCCAGTCCATCACCTTTCCAGGCACCAGCCTCATCTCCCGCCGCCTCGCCCACCCTTTCAGTCGCTTCCAAGTCGCCCATGCCCCCACCTTCTCAATCGCCAAGTTCCATGTCTTCTCGTCGCTCTCCAGCTCAAGTCCCTGTCCATTCTATGCCTTGCCCGTCGCCAACTGGTTACCCAGTTACTCAGTCACCGTCGACACCTCAGGGCCTCTATCAAGTGAGATCTCCAGCATCCTCTCCATCACCAGCGTCATTCACTCCTTTGCAGTTGAATAAGGTGCAAACGCCTACGTCCATGGCTCCAGCCACAATCAACATACTTCAACCACAGCCATCTGCACTTCCAACTACATCTGTTACTCCACCTTCGACTGTCATCTCCAATGCGTTACAACAGTTGCCAGCCACAGCTATCCCTGTAGGTGGCCAAATCATGCAAATCATCCAAACTCCTCATCAGACCCCCACAATTCGTCATCAGCCTTCAATCATGAAGCCCATTCAACCGAAACCCCAGCAGATTTTGCCAAAACCAGCTGGGGCTGCTAGTCAGAATCCATATGGAAAATCGGTGGCATTATCCCAAAGGACAGCGGTGAGCTTGACTCCCAGTCAAGCAAATTCCTTGGTGCTTGGACAAGGGCAGACAATGATACCTAGTTCAAATGTTCACGTTGGCCCTCAAGGCACCCTGCTCCTCAATCACATTAGTCTTGGTGTTGGGCAAAATAACATCCTATTCCCTGGCAATGCTGGTCTGTCTCATAATTTGCAGCTCCTCGTCAGGCCTCAGCCGCCTCATAACGCCTCTAATACTGCTAGTCAGTCTGCTACATCAATGAACCAAGCTTCGAACATTAACAACGCTTTCTTGACTGCATTACACGTGCAAAATCAAGCTGCCCAGCAAGCCTTTATTGGACAAACGAAAGCCCTTGCTGGCCAAGGGCAAACCATGGTAATTCCAGGCCAGAATCTTTCTACCGCGGGTCAGGGTCAGCTATCGAATGCTGGTTTAAGGCAAGGCATGATTGGTGGTGCACGTGTGGTCGGTCAGTCACCCCAAGGCCCGCTAGTGCTGCAGCAGATTCAGGGCCCTATAACTGTCATTCAAGCATTGCAGGGTCACAATATGAGCCAACTCGGTGGAATGCTTCAAGGACAAGCTTTTCAGGGCACAGTAGGCCCTGGGCTCCAACAAAGCATTGTACTTAATAATCAACACCAAAGTGTCATCACCACGTCTGCTGCTGGTATGCCAACTTTGGTGAACCAAGTGAGTGACCCTTCATCTATGGGGCAAATAGCGCAAGTATCTCATCTTCATACTCAGCAGCAAAACCCAGTGACGTCTCACATGATAACCCATCCTTCACAACCAAAACCGCATGGGGTCAATTTAGAAGAACTTCTGAAGCAAGCTGGAATAATGCCAGAAGATTCGCCACCGTCTCCTCCAGCTCCAACAACGCAGGTTCCCATATCTGTTGACCCTCAACCCATAGCCTCATTCGCTCAGATGACCACACTTCCAGTAGTTACTTCGCAGTGCATGTCTACTGTCAATGGCCCTCAAACCGTTGTTGTCAACCAGGAGCACATTCCAGGGCAAACTGCCCAATCTCCACTGCTGGCTCACTTGCAACAGCCTGTTATGTCCTCGCAGGTAATCTTTAGTTACAGCTAGCCTTACATTGGCCATCATCATTTAATAGCATAATTGACTCGTGATTTTTTTTTATTTAGTTACATACTTCTGGATCAATGCAGGGTCAAGTAAAGTTGTTATCACTAGCTCAAGATGGAAGCGTCATTATCCAAAGGCCAGTTTATCCTACTCAAGGATCTACGTTGTCAATTTCACCATCCCAACAGCAGATGACAGCTCAGCAAATGACTATACCTGTAGCTTGTTTTAGCACTGCAACAACGACGACCACTACGACGGCCTCAAATGTAACCTCAACTGTCCCAGTGTCTAGCCAACAGGTGCAGTCTGTTCTTCTGCAACGACTCAATTCTGTGCAACAGGTTCAAGGACAGCCTGTAGCTCATCAGCAACCATCACCATCATCTTCACCTGCCAGCAATGCCACCTCCTCAATCATTCCTGTGGCTGTACAAGGCATGAATGTGAATTTAGTGCAAGGATTACAGTCATCTTCTGCTTGCAACGTTGTGTCATCAAGTGGGGGCATGGTACCTGTTATGTCTGCATCATCGCCCCAAGCTGCAAATATTTCTACCCCAGTGCACTCGTCAGCTGCCAATACCATTCTGAGTTCCATGTTGAGCCAAAGTAATCCGATGCTAGCACAGAGCTTGGCACAAGATGGTCGGACGCCCTCGGAATGCATCACAAATAGTTATAAACAAACTGCAGTTTCCTCGATTGGAACGACTTTTGTACCAAACGGGAATAAAATTCTCCACCAGAGCCCATTACTCATTCAGAGCTTACAAACTTTAAATCCCAATATGGGGTCTTTGACTACAATTCCGGTTTCATCAGCCTCCATTAACCTCACTTCTGCCTCTTCATCAGTTTCACATGCAACAATGATGACGGGAGATACCAATCACATCATACCAGTGTCTTTTGCGTTCAGTGCAGTGCCAACATTTACTAACTCGATTTCAACGACTGTTACTTCAAACGCTACAATGTCTAAAAATACCACTCCTAGGGTGATTTTATCGGGATATCCGTTCGCCAATCTTCAGCCTGGACAAAAGGTCCAGACAATCCAGTTAACGCATCAAGCACAAGAAGTAAGCATCAGTAAGGGATGTTTAGACGTGTGATAATAATAACTGCATTCTTTAAATTTTGTTATTATCTGTGGCTATTTCCAATGACATGTTGCATGAAATGAGGAAGTGCAAGAATGATGCACGCACAATTACATACCTGTGGTATTAACATATTTGAAATTGACTGGAATTCTTTTCTCCTGTGCGTTTAGGCTTTACAAAAAGTGCAAGCACAGCTACAAGCCTTATCAAATCACAAGCCTCTGTCAGCACATCAGCGTAAACAAATCCAGCAGCTACAAATGGAGCAACAGAAAATCCTTTCCCAGGGAAAACTTATATCTGTACAACAGCAGCCGATCAATCAACATGTTCAAATGGTTAGATTAATATGCACTTAAATTTTAATTTTTCTGCACATTATCAAAGCGTACGTACCTGTTTGTTTTGATGAATTTGATACAAGTATAATAACAATAACAATTAACGTACAGAATCAGCAACATCAAACTCAGCTACAACAAGTGCCACATCCTAGGTATTTGCAGCAGAAGCCTGTTATCAGTACTCAGTCTGCTGCCCACAAAAATAACCAAGCATCCCATAAAACTTCACTGCAAGCAAAATCGTCAGTAAATGTAACAAATAACAATTCCAATCTTACGTCAACTTTAATCCAAGGGGCACCTCATATGGCAAGTATATCTCAAGTTAATACATTTTTTAATTACAACATTGTGCAATAAAACAGTGCGTAAAGGAAAGTTACCCTGCTTCACAGCAGGTTGTTAAAAAAAATAGTTTAACTATTATGATTATAGCCCTAATCCTGTGCAGTGTGTAATTGAATTGGTTTTCATATTGTTAATAGAATAGAAATGTTTATTTTTTCATGATCCTCTACATCCATGGAATATATTGCTAAATAGAATCTTCCAATATTTCTACAGGCTTCATTTCAAGTAGCCACTACATTGTCAACGACACAGACAATTCTAACATCCAGTGCTTCTCCTTTGATCACAACTGCAGCTCCAACGACACATTTAAAGGTGATTATTCCTTATGATTGACTTTGTTGATTATCATTATTGGCTTTTGTGTTACCTCTATTGATTTCGTGGTCATAAAACTAGATGTAACGGGAGTCTTAAAATATGCTGGAGGCTTATCAAACAACTTAGTGCATGTTAACCCGGCATAAAATGTTGTATTGCTAGTTAATTAACTTGGATACTTTTTTTAAAAAAAAGTTTCGCTTTACGGCATCACTTAAAATAACTTTAAATAAACAGTTCTGACCTCCTTTTTTTCTAATGAAGATCCAGGGACCTGAAGCTCGCTGAGATACTTGGGAATATATGAGTTGAAGTTGCTGTAAACATATGAACGTTTTGTCGATTTCCTAGGTGGGAAACCAGATTATTGCGTTGACGCCTCAGCAACAAAGGCCACTTCAGCAAATTGCTAAGCCTCTCACTCCAGAACAGCAACAGCAGGTATTATATCAAAATCATATGCAGCAGCAACGTTTTTTGAAGTTACATCAGCAGCAACAGTTACAACAGCAACAAGCAACCAACACCATTGCTCATTCTTCTCAGGACCAACCAATTGCTGTTACTCCTAATGTGCAAACGTTGAATTTCACTGGGGGAATTTTACAGATTCAGGTACTTAATAGCTTGTTATTAATTTTGTGAATCAGTGTGCGTGTGCAATTTAACTAATATCCATATTTTATATTGAAGACCATGACACCTGGAGTCGCGCACTTAAAGCCTTTATGCCCAGCAATATTTCCAGAGCAAGTAAGTTCCCTTTAAATGGCTGCATTCAGTTTCAAACCACATGATGTTGTTGTAGCAGCTATTTGTAATTTTAATTTTCATTTGTCTTATTTTCAATTTGAAGATTAATCGTGGCATTAAGCGGCCTGCGGCGACGCCAATTTCTCGAACAGCTCGGTAAGCTGGCTTGACATTGAGGTTAAATGAATGTTTTTCATTTAAGAATTTCACAGGACAAAAAATTACTCATTTTAGTATTCAGCAACAACTAGCCAATGATCAAAATGGAGTTTTGCATCCAGATTGTGAGACGCCATTCCAATCCAAGGAAGATGCTTGTAAGAGGTTGATGAAATATCATGTCTACAATAACAGGTCACCTACGATTAAAGATTTAGAAAGAGGTAGCGGCAAAATTTCATCCCCACACAATATTTGTTACACTTAGTGCACTGTTATAATGCTAATTTTCACTATGCCATGTTTGTTTCAGCTGACAATCTATTTGAAACAGTCTCTGGACAGCTGATGGAAAAAGCTAGACTGATGTGTTGTAAATATTCATATCTTTTATTAAGGGAAAGTATGGTTAGTATTACAATTCTGCCATTGCTTTTCTGATCTGTTTGATGTCGTCAAATGGTAGTTGACAGTAATTACTTCGACATTTTTAGAAGGGCAATACTACGGCCGAACAAGTCATGCTGGATCGCATGTTTATGCAAGAAGAAACTAGCAGTTTTGAAAAAGACAGACAAGCTGTTAAGGAAGGAAAATGTAAGTCAATTACTTTTGTAGAAGAGATTGAACTAACAGCTTATTTGTCCTTAAAGAAGCTTCTTCATCTCAAATAAGTACATTGTCACTAGTGCATGGAATTTATGTAAGCTAATGTATAATGTATTGACATTTTTAATTAGACCTTGACCTTCCACCTCCTCCTGAACACTGGTTAAAAATAAAAGAAGAATTTGCGACAGAGTTACCTGAGGTAATCGCAGCAGAGAACGAACTTGATGTGCCATGTGGGATTAGTAATTTCACAAACGCATCAAATTTTGATGTTAACTGCATTAAAGTTGAACCAGATGCAGCGCTGGATAGCAAAGCAATTCCGGAGTATGAGGATGTCAGTGATAATAATTCTAGTGTGTCGGCGGAATATAATAGAAGGGAAGAAGAAATTACAGCAAAACAGGAAAAAGTGAGAAATTACGATGAATGGGCTGAAATTCAAAAAGAATTGGAGATGTATCCAATAGAAAATGACGACCTAGGGACTCGACAAATGGAATTTGAGCCACCTGATGATAACACAGCCACGCTCGCTGATTTTGAACCGCCCCTCCCTAAGATGCCTAAAAACGATGATGGTTCTTCTGGAGACAATTCCCTTCATTTTCAATCGCCTCAGTCGCATTCAGCTATTGTGCTTCAACCTCAGTTACTTTTACATCACGCCCATCAGCAGCCATATGACACCCGTCACCTTTTGGTTGAAAATCATACATTGGAAATGGAGGCTGAATCGGATTGGGACGAGGCCCTAAGTGCTCAAGTTGGAGTTGGTACTGAACCAGTGAGTTCTTGTGCATCTTCCGCAACGGAATCTGAACCGGTGGAAAATCTTCTGATCCGGCACCAGCACAATTCGCCGGAAGATGCGAGTGATTTGGGCCTCGGTGATATGGATGAGCTTGAGGAGCACTACAGTAACGCCGTGACGGACGATGAAGACAGCCTTACGCATCGCCTTCCCAGGACTAACCACGCGGGGACTTATGATGAGAGCAATTCCTGCGAAATGGCTGGTCTCTTTGGTACTAACTTCAAGTCTTCGCCGAGTATCTGTGACGTTCCTAACGGCTCATTTGATAAATCGTCGCAAGATGATGACCTCAATGCCCAAGTGCAGAGTGCCATTAATAGTATTCTAAATTTACAAAGGATAGATGAATCGTGTGATGCATTTGTGATGACTAGTGTGATGCGAGATGACTTCAAGGTTGTTGAAATGAATGCATCAAGTAATAACGCGAATGACGAGGATGAGGAGGAAGACGAGGAAGAGGAAGAAGAGGAGGAGGAGGAGGAGGAGGAGAATAGTGCGGCCAGTGGTAGCAACTCCCATTATACGTTCAGTGTTGAAAAACACAAAGTGATTGAACCAAATGAAGAGGAAGATGAGGAGGAGGAGGAGGAGGAGGAAGATGAAGATATCGACAACATGGATTATGAGGCTGCCAGTGCTGCTGCTGCTGCTATGGACAGCTTTCATAATGATGGCCCCAGTGAAATAGATGTTGCTCTTGATGAAGCAGTCAAGAGTATACTTCTGTGAGTGAGAATAGTGTGGCTCAGTGGTTTACCTTCAAGTCTTCTCAGTTCACTAATTTCGACTATTGCAGCTGCTCCAATACATTAATATTTAGTGCAATATTTGTACAAATGTTGCATAAACCGCCATTCAAGTGTTTTCTCTGCCGTAAAATTTATTTTTCTGAGGTGCAATTTTACCATAATTGACTTGAGCATTCACTGGCAAAGGTGCTTGGATAGCAACTTTGCATTTTTGATACATGTTACCGGTAAATTATGGAATACTGCTGAAAGTGAATGTTTTGATTCAGATCAGAAGCTGTAAATTTCGACGTAATTTTGGCGAAAAAATATCAAGACCCTTTCCATTGAAATAAATCAGTACATGTGGTTTAAAATCTGCCTACAATACCTCATCTCATTACGATATCTTACACAAATTACTGTTTGGCCAAAACTGCATTTCGTCATTCAAATAACAACATAACTGTGATTATTATCTGATCTACTCCATAAAAATCATTTCATCCATCAGATTCGCTTCTTAATTGTTTTGGAACTAGATTGGAATCTTAGGCCAATTTACGCCAGTGATTGCCATGATATTCAAAGCTAATTTGATCACAGAGTAACTAATAAGCATCAGCAAAGTTATTTCCTTTGACCTTTTTAAAATACATTAACTTCTGTGCATGGACTAACTGTGGTCAGGCACAATTCATTGCAACTCGTGTTGTTCGTCAGGCTATTTTTTCGCCATCTTATGATCTCATGCCTTCTCATCCACTTGATATTTTTTGCTTCTGGCGAGTGCCACTGTCTTCATATGTTCGTTGGCTGTGAATTCCAGGGCAGCTGCATTGATGGTCACTTTGAATGTTGGCCAGAGTCAATTTGGGTTTTTATCAATTCAAGCTGTGCTTGTGGGCTTGCCTTTTATAAGTGTTACGAGCTAATTTATGAATGTAGGAACCACTGCGTCATTACTTTAAACTGGGGTATGAAACTTGAGTACATTTCCTGTTGGTTTTTGCGAGGCGAATGAAATCGTGATGCAGCACAGCTTGGGATTCGGAAGTATTGCTTGTATGGAATCCATGAAAATGTTTTTATTGGGAAATGCCAGCATGGCCTACATTTTGAAGCAATATTTTATTGGGATGGTGTATGGGTTGCTGATAGATCAGAAAATGTAGTGTGCATGTACCTTTGGTGTAGCACAGTGATGCAATCGAATCGCAATACATTTTAAATGTAAATACAGCATGAATTCCCTATATTCCTCGATTCATTTCATGTGCTCAATTCAATTGTTGATCTAAAAAATCCAATCCAATTTGGTAACGCCTTACATGTAATATGAACAATAATTTGCAAAGGCTTATAAATCCTAGCTTTAAAAGCCTGTCATGATCTGGAAGCATAAGTGCTACTTTGATTTCAATGTGTAAGATAGACAATCTGTTTTAATGATTGAACTTCTTGCACATGTTTAATTCATCTCAGTATTTGGAAATCATGGATGGCTTTGCAATTGAGTTTTCTATGAAGCATCCATATTTGATCTCAACCATGTAAAGTGCTTATATATCCAAGTTCTCATTCTGCATGTAAATGCAGACTTTACAACCCGTTTCCTTGGCTGTGCTACTCAACATTTAGAAACGCAACAGGGAATTTGTTTGCCTAAAGGTGGTGTGAATCACACTTTTCATTGCCTGTTTTCATTACAGGAAACCCCCTCCTGTTAGATGTGTAAATAATTTTATATATATATAGAGCGCAGAAGAGAAAGAGAGAAATTAAAATATGAAGAAATATGAATTCAGCTGGAACAGTATCCTTCAAACAATGTTCGATTCATTCTTCCTGCCTGTACGGGAAAGAAAAACGCAGCTAGTTAAAAAAAAACTGCTTTTCTCTTTTCTGATATAAGACATTGGTTGAATTTTATGTATCGGTACAAATTAAAGTGAATTTTTAATTGTGATTTTAAATAGGCGAGATGGCTGTGCTTTTATTTTTACTGTTTCATCACATGAATTTCAAGTTAGCGTAAATGTAGTATATTTCAGTTTTCTAAACCCTGCACATAACATAGATTTGTGGAATGGTGGCAATCGAGACGATTTTAACTGAAGGATTTTTAGGTGAAGTATTAAGATGAAAATGTGCCTTTAAAATGATAATTTATCGAACTTTTACACTACTTGTACTCTATTTCAAGGGTCACCTATCCATGGTCAATGGAACCCTTGAAGTATATGAATGTCAGATGGTGAGTACAAACATCTTTTTTATTTACACTGCTGGCTTTTATTTTGTATAACATTCTGAAAATTTAACCTTAATATTTATCTCACCTGTGCAAAGATGGGCTTAATACTAATCTTTTAAGCACCGGAAGCACTAAAGATGAAGTCCCAATGGCGCGACCATGATGGCCTGCCAGAAAACTCCCAATATCCCAACAGTGGCCCAATCCATTCAATTTACTGTTAACGTGAACCACTGTTGTCCGGATAAATTTCTGTAGGAAACATAACGAAATGTACGTGTGGAGAACAATTGCGCTTAGTAAACAACCTCAGTTATTTTTGAATTTATGGTATGTCAGTTGCACCATGGCATTGATACCACCAAGTTTGCTCTAAAGGACGACTTCCAGGAATAAAGCGTATAACTTTCAATTACACTTTGTTTTCATTAACAACATTTAATAGCTAAATGGATAATAAATCGAAATACTTCACTTTAAAAATACATACAGACACATGAATTCATCACATACAATACCCAAAGTGAAAAATAAATATGCTATAGTAAGAATTAAGTAGGGCATGATCGAGACTAAAGGTTTAATCGAACAGAATTGTAAAAATTGTCAAATGGAATTTGCAGTCCTGCTTGTCAATAATACATTTATATCCATTACAAAAGATTTGTAATTTTATATCTACAAAATGATACTGATTTTAGATTATCATAACAATAAGATAATCTAATACTCATCAGACTCATCTACATGCTTTAATTGTAATTGCTTTACATAATTGTAAATTTTGAGTGCAGGTCCCAACTTTAATGCGAGTCCTGTTAACACGTCACTTCGTTTCATTAGCAGCAGTGATTTCCCATCGATTTCCTGTCAGATTGTAAGATAATTCATGCGTTAAGTTTGTAGTGGCTTATTTTTCTTACAGGTACATTTTGAAACTCGAAAAATAAGGATTTGCGAGTGATATTACCTGTTCGCCAAAAGCTTTGGCTTGATCTGAAAATCCAACTGAGCAAAAGTACTTTTCCACGTCTTCTATAGACCACTCTGTTGCGTCTGGAACGTTTGCCAAGGTAAGATTTTCCTTGTTATTGAACAAACTGTAAAGAAAATTAAAAAAGAAAAATTTTATGTCTGCATTAATGAATTATTTGGGACGCTGCAATAACTTACTTCTTATTACCACGTATCAATGTCGTATCTGAAGAACGTTTATTGTCAAGAGTTTCAGGAACAGGAGAATCGCACGGAGTGGGGAGTCCATTAGTGCCATCTAAACAATGAAAATTTTAACACTGCACAATTCATAAGATAATTTTTAAATGAGAGATGTTTTTCTGAAATGTATACCAATTGTGCAGCTGTTCGTTCCCATTTCACTTGTCTCCATTGTTGTATCTAGCTGCTCGGTTTCGTTTTTTTGCAGCGACATAACATTATCAATCTTTATGCCATATATTGCATTAGTCTTTTCTGCTGTCCGTGGCACTGTTTCTGTGTCATCCTTGCACTTTTGGCAAACCCATTTCCCTTGTGGCTTGTCAGCTACCTTTGGTTTATGACAGTTTTCGTGATAGCCTTTGTCGCACAAATCACAGAAGAGCATGCAGTCCTATTCATTAATTCATAGACAAAGCACCTTTATATTAGAATCTGATATACTCGTTAGTCCCTTCTTTTTGAGCTGTTTTAGGATGCCAAAAATTCAACATAAAAATAGTTTACACGTAAATACTAACCGCATCTTCTGCTTCTTGACAGATACAGCATGTTTTACAATCAATGCATTGCCAAGGTGACATCCGGGAACGTCTGGCCAATTCAGGCGAGTAATCCATGCAAGTTGGGTGTGCTGCATTTATGAGAGATTATAGAATATTCAGAATCAGTATGCAAGGAAAGTTGGTATTGCTTGAAATTAATATCCTTTGCACTTTTAGTTTTTGCTTTCCCAGGCATGCATGACAAAATAAACCCAGTAATGTAACCATCAGTAAAATAACTAACATGCTTTCCTTGATTATTTCTGCTGAAGGTAGCAACATGCATGTTCTGTGGTGTTGCATACTTACAATTGCACATAACACATACGTACAAAGATTCACTGCATGAAAATTATCTGGTCGTTTATAGTATACTGACTTGATTTAATTAAATTAAAATACTGCATGCTGCCATGAAATTTTTGCAGGAAATCAAATTTACTTCATTCTAAATGTTAAGAATGTCCTAATGGGTACAAATAAGTGGGTGATTGGATATGTGATTAACAGAGAAAATAACAAGAGAAGATGGTGTGCTCTGAATGCACAGCTGATGCTATCCAGCATTTATTGATCAGGAATGCAGTAGACGCCCACACAAGGGGCAATCCATAAAGGATGCCTGACACGTTTCCCAAGATTTAGGTTCCATCCTCTTTAACCAGTGTATTGGACAAAATATACCAATCCAATGCCTATCTAATTTTGTCTAATCAAAGGTGTAATTGACTGATATCTAAGTTGAGTCAAATTGTGTTACAGCACAAAAAATACTTCAAAATTTAGAAAGTCAATTTGTAGAACAAAAGCTACATTATTTTTTAATTTTTATTTAATTTCTTCCTTTCACATTCGCATATTAGTTCACACAAAAATGATTCCCCACAAGTTCCATGGACCATTGGAATATAATCTGACAATTAGCAGAAATACAAATGCCAGTTTTTGATTTTCAACTTCTCTCTTTCAGAAATTAAATGTACAGTGGCTCAACGTGAAAATGATACACCCCTTAAAACTGCTGTGATCACAGTCAATAATCGCAAATTACTAAGGAACTATAAGGTGAAGCTGTATAATATTGTAGTATGTATTTAATTACATACCAGTGAACAAATAAGCACCATCATTTCATAAAATTAATGAAAAGA